>VCJE01002891.1:24008-34668 GCA_024140265.1 Backusella liffmaniae | reverse complement strand
TTTTTTTTTTATTTTAAAAAAAAAATAATTTTCAACAATATAGTGTTACTGAATAAAGCTTAAAACATTGATTATGGTCGCCGAATTTCTACAGCAGCAGCAACAACAACAACAGCAACAGCAACAACCTTCTCAGTATAAACCTCAGTTGCAACAACAGCATCAGCCTCAGGAACATCAGCAGAAAGATCCTACTGTCAAACAAGAAAAACATGCCACTCACCCTAAAGATCATCAGGCTGTACCACTTAAAGCCATAGGGAATTATTCTTTTCAACAAAGTCTTGGAAAAGGCAGTATGGGAAAAGTCAAACTGGGTGTTCATAATGTCACAGGTGAAAAGGTAACAAATATAAATTAAATCATTAAATTTGTAAAAACTTATTCTAAAAATAAAAAGGTTGCAGTAAAAATAGTACCTAGAGCCAATTTTCACTTGCTTAATCAGAACCTAATTGCTGCAGGTAAATCTCCTCAACAAATCGCAAAAGAAAAGGCAAGAGAAGAAAACCGAGAAGTGAGAACAATCCGAGAAGCTCACATCATGATGTTGTTGAAGCATCCAAACATTGTTGGGTTAAGAGACCTCGTGCTCCAAGGTCCCTATTTCTATATTTCGATGGATTATTGTAGTGGAAGTCAATTATTGCATTACATTGTGAAGCGTCAGCGTCTCTCCGACAATCGAACTCGCCATTTTGCTAGACAAATTGCTAGTGCACTAGATTATATACACAAAAATTCTATTGTTCACAGAGATTTGAAAATTGAAAACATCATGGTGGATAAAAGTGGACGTAATATTAAGATTATCGATTTTGGCCTTTCCAACCTGTTTTGCCCTGAGCGACAATTGACAACCTATTGTGGATCCTTATATTTTGCCGCACCGGAGCTTTTAAAGGCAACCCCTTACAACGGTCCAGAAGTGGATATTTGGAGCTTGGGTGTTGTCATTTATGTTATGGCAACTGGATCTGTACCTTTTGATGACAAATCGTTACCCGGTCTTCATGACAAAATTAAAAAGGGTCAAGTGATCTACCCTGCTCATCTCACAGATGAATTGAAGGATTTATTGTCTCGCATATTTGTGGTTGATCCAGCACAACGTATTATTATGACAGATATCATGTGCCACCCTTGGATGCTTAAAGATTCGCCCGCTATAAATAGCCATATGCCTACGAGAAAGCCACTTACGTTACCTACAGACTTTAATCTCATTGAACACATGTGCCAAGGTTTTAATCTAGGCGCTCCTGATGAAATACAAAGACGATTAGCACTTATCATTCAATCACCTGTTTATCAAAATTCAATTAATCAAATAGATGAAGCTCGAAAGACACAGCCATCACATGGTGACTCAAAAGTAGTACCAATTTACGATGACCCTCAATCCATACCTGCCGCCTATCATCCACTTATGTCACTTTATTATCTTACAGCCGAAAGACAGGTCAATCTGGAATACGAAGCCCAACATCACCGTGTTGTGGTCAAGTCAAGTCTCTCCAGAAGTCCATCCATTGGCTCCATTGGTAGTAACTGCTCTTCTGCTCCTAGTAGCCAGACTTCATTGGTGGATGACTCTGAAAATAATGGTGCAGGTAGAAGATTACTGACAGAAGTCCCACTTCATCAACAACCCATTCTTCCAGCACATTCAAAGAATGGCTCAGGCATCAAATTGAACAACAATATGTCACAACCTGCCGCTATGGGATCCACAAATTATTTAAGCAGAATCCAACGCTGGCTAAGATCCTCTCTCTCTCAGCAACATCTTCACAGTCATGGAGAAGGAACTGTCAGCACACCACCCTCACCACCACAGCAGCATAACGACTCAAAACAAGAAGAAGTTGAAACACTCTATGTTGCTCAACCTGAACCTTCTAGTAACAAATTACCCACACCATCTAGCTCGACTGATGATAGAGAAGCTTTGAGTGACAAGACAAATAATTTGACTGTAAACGATTCTACAAGTAAAAGCTCCCACAACATTGCAGTACCTCAAGTTGGTGCCAGACCGTCTTTATTCCGTAAACTATCTCAAGCATTCCATCGCAAGGGAGGATCATCCAAGAATTTGAATAAAAAAGCAAATCATGATAGCACCACTAACGATACAGAAGACGATGTTGAGCATCTTGCCATCCCAACCGTAGTTGTTGTCACAAACGAGCCCACAGTGCCACCTCCCGTGCCACCCAAAGATCCTCATTATGTTCAAAACCTTCCAACACGCAAATCCAGTTTATCAAAAAACAAACTGGCCCAGGTACCAGCTGGGATGTCAGTAGCCACCGTCACCACTCGCCAAAACGCACATACCGTCGATATCAACGTTTTACATAAATCCCCCTCTTTTGAAAAGAATACATTGCAAACCCCAACACTATCTCGCTCCACCTCACTTGCTTCACCTCGCCGTAGGGGTTCTGTGTCGGTCGTGACTGAAAAAATTGGAACATGGTTGAACCGTTCTACTTCGTTTAATAATTCAAACAAAAAATCAGACCTGGGTTCCTCCTAGAATTTCTTTTTGTCCATACAAGTTGTATTTCCTTCTCTTTCGTTTTCTAGTTGATTTTTTTTTTCATTTTTTCATTTTAACCCCTTCATAGATACCTAAATACATAATACATATCCTTATATAATATGTTTATTAGAATATTATTACCCTCATCTTTTTTTTTTCTTTTGCGTTTTGTGGTCCACCCTACATTAAATAAATCCGCGCCAAATGTCATCTATATGGCAAGAGGGGGTTGGTTGACAAGGCAAAACTTTTATCATCCATTTATATATATACAATTTAATAAAAAATGTATGTTTTCGTTGAAAAAAGTGTAATGGTCAAGTTTATTGCTGTGGTATTATTTTATAAATTGCATATTCAATTTTATGCTTCCTTTTTAGGTAACTGAACTTTTGGAATTGACTAAAAGATATTATAATAATAATATTATTATTACTATAATGGTGTGAAATAAAAAAAAAAGTCTCAACTCACCATGTCAGGCTTCATGACCTTTAATATGTATAGTTAATAAAAAAAAGTAAAGCAGCGGTGATTATTTAGTATTGAATACCTTGTTTACTATAGTGCTTCCAGCAGCCATTCCAGTACACATTATAAGAAAAGTGTAGAACTTGTTGACTTGTGCCATGTTGACGGGAGGGGGAAATGAAGTAAATAGTCTGTACTAAAGAATAAGAAGAAGAAGAAGAAAAATTTTTTTTTTTTCGGGGTCCCTTCCAATCATGTGATCTGCATTTATCCTATGGTCTTTGAAAATACCTCTCTCTCAAAGGTTTAGTTTATTATACCCAGTTCCAAATTAATAATACAAAGTATGATTTATATGGCGGGTCAATTGGCCTTTTACAGCTCCATAGCTTGTAAACAAACTATAGGATATATAAATATCCATGGCTACTGAGGTTATTGTAAAGGCACAAGATATAGATGCCCCAATGTAAAATGCTGAAATAGAGTTTATTTACTTGATTTGATAATGGGTGTTTGTTGTCTACTTTTTTGAATAAGAACCGGTCGTTTTATGGTAATTTCACAGTGTTTTCAACGAAATGGGGGTTTCAGCACCCCTGTGTGGAATATCCTTTTTTAAATTTTAACACAATGCTTGCATGTAAAACATTGACAATCCCTTTGGAATCAGGCATGAATAAGTATCACTCACAGTCACTTACAATGATTATAATTGATTTTGTTCTAATACCATTTTCCACTTTTACTTCTTTTTTTTTCCTCTCTCTTTCATTTTCTCTCAAGAAAGATGAAGACAAACTCGGCTGTAAAAAAGACAACAAATCAATTATCAGAGACTGCAGATAGTCAAGGAACAAGACGTGTGCTAAAAACAGAAACAGATTCTTTAGAACAAGAATATGTCAATCAAATTCATGTCGACGACTTTTTAAAAGCTTTACGTTTTGATCCGCTTGTATCTGATGTGAATCCTACTCAAAGCAAAAAATACAAAAAAAAGCTGCGCGAACAAGAGGCTTCAAAGCCCAAAGGCATATCTCATACATTGCTTCAATACCCTCTTATTGTAAGCTATTGACGAATATCCCGTTTATTTTACAAAACTTAATAACAACTTCTAACAAGGTTATGATTGGTTTCATTATGGTCATTGAACTAATAGCGTACATTTCACTTCGGCAAATTGTGCGTATTTGGGAAAATATATTTTCTTGGTAATGTATTGATATTTACTACAACCAGATAGTCATAATAATCAAAGCATAGGAGAGGAAAAAGAAAAATACTAAGAGGAAACCTCCGTGCTGCAAAGACGTACAACGAATGGTGTGAAGCCGCTGATACACTTGATAAGCACATGCACAAGGATGCTTGGAAAAAAACAGTTCCCTCTGCTTATTACGATTATAGATTATTACAAAAAGTAGTGAGACACTTAAAAACCTATCGCCAAAGTGATTCGGTAGAAGATGCTGCAAAATTGATGGATGTGCTCTATGTTTGTTTAAAGCAAAATTTTGCTGGAATTGAAAACTCGATTCTTTATAGTAATACGTATTTAGGAACTAAAACGCTTATCGAGGAATACGTTGACGAAGGTAAGCATTGTTTCAAGGAAGAGGACAAAACTTACGTAGATGTATCTAACTGTATTCTTAAAAAGTAACTCTCTCTATTGATTCCATAAGTAACAATCCCAACATTTCGGTGGATGAAAAAAACCTTGCTTTCAAACTGTATTCAAAAAATTATGGACGTACTGCATTTTGTTTATCTGGAGGGGCAGGGTTTGGGTATTATCATCTGGGTGTAATAAGAGCATTATTGGATCGAGGACTTTTTCCGCCAATTATAACAGGAACTTCATCAGGATCGCTTATGAGCGCTATTGTTTGTACTCGTACCAATAGTGAACTAAGTGAAATATTGAATCCGGGGCTATCAAAGAGAATTAACATTTGCCACGAGAGCTGGTCGACAATATTAATCCGATTTGTGAAAACAGGCGCTTTATTCGATGCAGAACATTGGTGTCGTGAGGCTATGTGGTTTACTAAAGGCTCTCTGACATTTAAAGAGGCTTATGATAGAACGGGCCGTATGTTTAACGTCTCAGTTGTCCCTTACGATCAACACTCTCCATCAAAACTATTGAATTACATCACAGCACCTGACTGTGTTATATGGAGTGCTGTACTGGCATCTGCTGCAATTCCGGGTGTAGGTGTATACTTTTTTTTTTTTCATTATGATTACAAAAACAAAAAAGAATTGGAAAGAAGAGAAAAACCTAGATTCTCAACTTTTGTCATTTTTTAGATTCTAAATCCAGTAGTGCTGATGCAGAAAAAACCGGGATCTGAACATCTCACACCCTACAATTATGGACACAAATTTAAAGATGGAAGCCTTAAAACAGATATACCTACACTGGCCTTGAAGGCTCAATTTAACGTTAACTACACCATAGTAAGTCAAGTAAATCCACATATACATGTCTTTTTCTATGCCAATCAAGGTAGTCCCGGAAGGCCCGTAGTACATCGCCAGGGCCGTGGATGGCGTGGTGGATTTTTGGCCTCTACCATCGAGCAAATGTTAAAATTAGATTTAGCAAAATGGCTAAAAGTTTTAAGACACCTCAAACTTCTTCCTACAGTGTATGGTCAAGATTGGAGTTCCGTGTGGTTACAAAAGTTTGATGGAAATGTAACTGTTTTGGTAAAGTAGAATATATTGTTTCTCTCTCTACTATAAGTTTATTACTAAACAAGAATTTAAAAAAAAACTTCCCCCCCCATTCATACTTAATATAGCCAAAATCCAACTTTTCAGATTGGTTCCAGTTACTTACAGACCCTGATGAACAGAGACTAGAAACCCTTATACTTTCCTCGCAGTTAAGAACATGGCCAAAGGTATCAATGATTTCAAATCGAATGCGCATTGAAGCTGTTATCGAAAAGACATACAAGTCATTGAGACAGACATATAGAACGAGACGAAACAATAGAAACAACAAAGACATCAATAGACTGATACAGCAATTCGATAACAGCCAAGACATCCCAAGATTAGATCATGGAAGTACGAGTGATGAAGCGAGTGGTGATGAAATGGTCTTTCTTGCACGACGTCGTGCAAGTTTGCCTTCAGATCAATCTGTATTGCTTGAACAAAATCGACGGCGAAAATTTATGGCTCAGTTTTCAGATCAAATTTTAACACATCATACTGATGCTTTTTCTGAGGAAGATTCAGCCGAAGATTAGATATATTTTGTATTTTTATTCGCATCAATTAAATAATGAAAAATATTATTCACGTTTATGATCTTTCGAAAATAAGATGAATAAGCATATATTAACCGCAGAATGCAATGCATTGCAAAAATGTATAGAAAGTAACTCCCTATGAGGTCATATAAACTTCAAGAGTTTCGAATTCATAGATGTAGTTTTGTCTTA
Organism: Backusella liffmaniae; assembly: GCA_024140265.1. Lineage (NCBI taxonomy): Eukaryota > Fungi > Mucoromycota > Mucoromycetes > Mucorales > Backusellaceae > Backusella > Backusella liffmaniae. Next base: position 28,176 of record VCJE01002891.1, on the reverse strand, counting down.
GACTCAGCTTGTGACAAGCCAGATAAATAAAAGTATTCAATATAGGAATGCGTGGGAAAGATCAAATACATTATGGCTTTGGCCAATCATCATCTTTATCATGTGGGGATCCCATCACACAAAATCATATTGAAATTTAAAATTAAACAAAGTTAACATAGGAGACAGCTTATTGGTAAGGCTTAGATTGGTTTATTCCGATCCATGTGTATTTGAACAAGAGAAAAACCATTTATATAACAATTCCAGGCGGGTTGTTGGCCAACCTCTCCTGATTTATCCTTGGGCAAACTATACTTTTTTTTAACAATTTCCTTATATAGAACCAACATCACTCAAAGTGCAATTTTGACAATTACGCATGTTGATGGTATGGCAGCACAGTCTGAACAATAGGTGAGCTTGTTAACCAATAGCCAATTGTAAAGTTAAGGTCCAGTACAAACATACGAAAATATGTGATGAGTAATTTCGATTTTTGTTTTTCGCAGCATATTCCTAATAGAAATAGCAGAATGGTAAGGTATAACAGTGTTTACAATGTATAAGCTGATTAATTATATTAATTGAGCTGCTCACCAAACGAAGGTTATTGGGTTTACTGGAAGAGATGGGAGAGGGTGCTATGTAAGTCGATTGTTAATAAAGGAGAACTGTCATTGTTCAAGAGACTGTTGGAAAAGAAAAATAACTTTGCTTCTTGTGCCCTGAAATAAGCTTTTTTTAGATTTACTAGAAACTTTGGTGTCTTCTCAGGAGACTGATTCGATGGTTACTCATGTCCTCCAGACAGATGAGTATTGTTCAAAAATTAGTTAAAGTTGCTTTCTTTAAGAGAGAGGGAAAAAAAGGAGGGGGTGAAAATCTATTTACATACTCCCTTCCCACTACTTCATATTTAGCTTGGACCTTTTTTTTTTTCATGTTCGAAAGTGAGTGTTTTTTGTCTATTGAAAAAGTTGAATGATGATCATTTCAAAAGTTCCTTTTTTTAAAATGAATGCAAAGTACTATCGTGTCACCATCAAGATTCATAGCATTATTAATTGAGGTTAGTTCAATTCATGTAAATAAATATTTGTTGGTCTTTGCACTTGTGTCTATTTCCCCCAAGCTTATATTGTAATATAAGGAAATATAGTACCATGATTGTTATTAAGTCGGAGCAAAAAGTATATGAATCTCTTATATTTTGTACAAAAGGAAGGATCTTACTTGTTGTACAAACTTGTTTATGGTTGGAAAGCGGATGTTCGAGATTAAAGGGAAAAAAAAGTGAGAGATACGATGCAACATTGTGAATTTTGGACATCAAAATAATTTCTCATATTAAAATTGATAGTTGAAAAAATTAATTCTTCTTCAAACAATAATATAAAAAGGAGTACAAGGGTAGGAGAATGATAAAATAGAAAAGGGCCATCTCTTCAGAAAGAAAAACAAAGATAGAAATCTTGGTTCGTTTTTTTTTTTTGGTCTTACATCTTACACCTGAAAATATTTTTTCTTTTTATATATAAAGGAGTATCCGACAGACTAACTCGTTCCCACTCTCCCGAGGGTATTGTTTTAGTTATTCAAACGTGCTTTATAAAATCTGCTCTTAAAGCAATCTGAAACCATGATGAAAATGTATAATAAGAGCTTAAGATGGTCGATAAAAGTTCAAAATAGATCAACTAACTCAATAGAGAAATGATATAGATAACGATAAAGTTTATGAATGAAAGCACAATGTAATCCCTTTTTCTCTTTTTTGAAAGACAGCCCTTAAATCCCAGCATCGTGCCTTTGGGAAAAAAAGCTGATATTTCCTTGTGCCTTTTTTTGTGTTGTGCTTTTTATTCGTTTTTTGCCTTTTCCTTTTTCTCTCTTCCACTTTAAGTTTTCCTTTAATTTATTTTTATACTTAATAAATAACTACATCTATACCTTTTTTAATTACACCCTGTAGTTGAAAGTTGGTTTAATAATACTTAATCAACTCCACGCCGGCGAAAGATCACGTAAAAAAAGTTGTACATAGAAGTATATCATTGATTAGTATGGATCAGAATAATGGCAGAAGAAACCGTTCCAACATGGATGAAAGGCCTCAGCACTCACCTAAAGAACAACTTTTTGAACTAACTCATAAAGTATCCAACGAGGATCTCAGACTGGCTTTAAGATCCGAATTAAACAACCTAGTGGATGAATATGATCGATTAGTTTCCATGCTTCAACAGCGCTCCGAAATCCTGGAACAGGAATATGAGAGCCTTCAATTTGCTGAAGACAGCTACCAACAACGTTATGAAAAAGCAGTTCGTGAGATGCAGTTTTTTAAAAAGAAGTATGACAAAGCATCCGAATTAAACAAACAATACGCTTCTTTAAACAATGGAAGACCTCGCAGCCCATCAATAGAGTCAAGTGCATCATCATTAGAGAATTTACAAAGGACAAACCCTCTATCACCCAAGTTAAATGCCCAGCATCAGTACATACCTACTAGTCCACCAGCTTCCTCGGTGTCGGGATCTGAATTCAGCAATTCGATCTACAGCACCCCACTGCCTATTCCATCAGCATCCGAAAGTAAATCTAGCAATAATAATTGGACTTCATATACCTTGGATTCCTTACCACCACCACCACCTCGTACTCGAAATAATCCAACAATAGTACATGCAGCTCCTAGTGTTCACTCATCACACTCTAATAGCACTGATGGACAACAGGAGTCTAATAAAAACCTTCAAAACAGAAAAGGATCATTTCAGTCTCCTTCAGATCCAACCGTTACTCTCTCGCGCACAGCAACAAGCGGCGGCTTAAAACCATCTGTTATTCAGCAGCGTAGAGTAGATCCTATCGCTTTTGGAGGCTCTGATCCATTATGGGAGACAATTGCTAAAAGTAAAGGCGCCGATTCTTCTATTGATAAGCTTATAAGGTAAAGTAGTGTTTTACGTTTAATTTTATGTTGGTGTATATAGAAGATTTTTTTTTAATCGTCTTTTTCTCTCTATTGCTACTATAGCAACTTTTTAAAAAGAGGTGGTTCACCTAACACCGCCAAGCAATCATCCAGCCAGAAGCGTGTAAAATATGGCTATGGTATGATTCACTCCTTAATAGCCATAAAGGCATTATCCGCTTTAGAACTTTTACTTCAACATGGTGCTAACCCCAATGCAATAACTTTAAGTCAAGCTGAAGAAGATAAGGTATGTTTTCTGGATTATAACAATGAGAATAAAAAAGAAATAAGTAATGATACACTAACCTTATTTTACTGTTAAATAAAAGGTAACACCAGTTTATTTGGCTGCAAGTATGGGCTGGCTCCCAGGTCTTCAAGTGCTAGTTGAAGCTGGTGCTGATTTAATTTCATCTAGAGGTGGAGGGTTAAAAATCAAAACAGCCCTTCATGTAGCTGCAGAGCATTGTCATATTAGTGCGGTGGAGTACATTATATCACAAACACCTCCTAAATTTCATTTGCAGGTCGACAGCATGGGTAATTATTTTTTCTTTTTCTTTTTTACATGTACATAAAATTACATATAAATACAAACAATAAACAATGTCCATAAAAATAACAAACTTTACTCATTATTTAGGTGCGAGTGTCCTCCATTATGCTTGTGCATCAGGTCACACGGATTTAGTATCACTTTTAGTGCTAGGATGCCATCTACCTGTTGAACAAGCTGATATGAGAGGAGAGGTTCCTTTACACTGGGCTTCTCGACAAGGACATCTCGAAGTCGCCTCATTACTTATTGAACGCTGTGGGTGTGATTTCAACTGCTATGTGCCTCGCAAAATTGGTACACCATATGACATTGCAAAATCAGGCAATCATAAACGTCTTGTAGAATACTATAAAAAAATCGGAGCACTGACAGCAAAGAAGATGGATAAAAAACGAGAGGAAGATCTGGAGAAAGAAGTTCCGGTTCATCTACAATCAGCATTGTCAAAGAATGGGTTATTTGGCTTTTAAGAATTAGTACTATTATTAAATCCTTTTGTATAAAAAAACAAAAGTAATTGTTATTAAAATGCTCAGTTTAAGCAGGTTACACGAACCTCGGTACTTTTACCCCTTATTTTTATTTATTTTTATAATAATGCCTACTTATTGTGCTTTTGTTTTTATTGTTTTTCTTTCACTTTA
>VCJE01002888.1:13760-27290 GCA_024140265.1 Backusella liffmaniae | reverse complement strand
ATATATATATATATATAATTGATTCGCTATCAGTAAGTAATTGATTTATTGTATATAGTGAAGGAGTACATAGAGTAGTTTTACCAGCAATTAGAACTGTTGTAAACATCACTTCTGGTCCAAACAGTGACATCATTAGACTTTTGAAAACACCCATATTGACTAGTATAACTCGACTACTTGAACCCGATGCACCGCGTGAGCTCAAAAAGGACGCATATCTTGTTATATCCAACATTGCTGCCGGAAATGAAGAAACAATTCAACAGGTCGTTCTGAATAGAGTAGTAATGATCAATGTCATTGCCCATATTGCCGTGCCTGGTCATATATTCTCTGCCAAGCCGATTCGATGGACACCTTCTATTTTACAGACACAATATGATTCATCTGCAGACGAATGGAAACTCACAAAAGAGGCTTTGTGGATCGTATTTAATATAATGTCAACAGGAAGTGATCAATCAGTTTGGTAAGAAGAGACATCTTTTGTTGGTAGAATATAAAGTAATAGATAAGAATATAGGACGCTTTTAAGAGAGCATCCCAACATGACTAGCAATTTGGTAGCATTGCTTTCCTATGGAAATTTACCATCGGCAATATATGAAAAAAACATGGATGCGATTATATCGCTCGTGCAGAGATCAAATAAATGGGCTGATAAGTATAGTGATCGAATAAACCCGTTTGTCCACCGATTGCTGGAATGCCATCTACTTGATATTTTACAGCAGTACAACGAAAGCGAAAGTCGATCAAAATTGGAGAGGCTGGTTGCAGCTTCAGTTGAAGACATGTTTAAAACAAACGAAATAACCGATAATATTGCAAACGAGTTTGGCCTTCCCACAGCATCCGAGATGAGATCAAAAAGCAACAAGCGTCGTGTGATCCGTGGTTTGGAGGATGGTGATGTGAGGCTCATTGAAAACGCAGTTGGCAGTTTAAATATCTTGGAGTGAGGTGTGCTTTATCTATCTCGCTCCACCTGTTATATAGAACAACTTGATCCCGTCTTTTCCCCTATAGTCTTACATAAATTAATAAATGTAGTATAAAATTGATCTTTTAGCTAGTAGCTTTTCTTTATTCGCAAAAGCGACCCACTTTTGTTATTTGCATGTCCAAATGGCAGATCAAATTAGGACCTGCCAAAAAAGGAAACCCTTTCATTTCAGGCACTCTCATTTGACACTCAGAAATAAGCTTTTTTTTTCCTTTCAAAAAATAAAAAATATTTTTCTTTTTTCTTTTTTCATTCACACAAGTTGAAGAAAATGGATCAAAACGCGGTTTATCAGCTCTTTGTAGCAACTTATAATCCAGATCCAAATATTCGTAAACAAGCAGAGCTGAATATTAAAAATGTAAAGAAAGCAAACACCATGTTGGCTCGAATGACTAAACTCTTTTCACTTAGATTGAGTCAGAAAATGGGTTTTTACCGTTAGTTTTACAGATTCAAGCAACCGAAAACCTCGAGCTGGGAGCACGTCAAGCAGGTAAAAACAACAAAACAAGAGTGGTATTTTGAGCAGCGTAATAAAAGACGTATTCTCTTTTCCCATAAACATGATTTCCAAAGCCGCGATTTATTTCAAAAACCGTGTTACTCGAACTTGGGAAAACGACCTATTAAATGATCAAGATAAGCAAATGATCAAAGCCAGTATTCTTGAAGCCCTTTATAATGCACCATCTGCCGTGCAGTAAGTGTTTATATGCTCGTATGTGGTTCTCTATTGACAGTTCACTTTATATAGAGTACAACTCTCGGCCACATTGAATTGCATCTTGACCAACGACTTTCCTGATCAATGGCCCACGTTTATGAATGAATTGGAGCGATTTCTCGTGTCTGAGCAAGTTAGAATGGTCTACGTTGGTTTGCTTGCTTTACGTGAGGTTGTAAAGGTGTTTCAGTAAGTATCATCCTGTCCACTGTTGAAAATGGCGTTATTAAAGTGGAATTTCTACTTGATAAATAGATGGAAATCAATGGAGCGCCGTGAGCCACTTCGCCACATCATTCAACTCACTTTCCCTGCCATCCAATCGCTTTGCACCAAACTAATGGACCAAGATACCATCGAAGCAGCTGAAATGTTGAAATTGGCGCTCAAGATTTACCACGCGAGTATCCAAGTTGAACTGCCCAAGTCATTACAGGACCAAAGCTCACTTGTACCTTGGGGCACACTCTTCCTATCACTTGTAACGAAAAGAGTGGCTGATGACCCAAATGCACCCGCCTCTGAACGCGAAAATAACCCTTGGTGGAAAACCAAGAAATGGGCCTATCATTGCTTGAACCGTCTATTTGGAAAATATGGAAATCCTGCTACTTTACCCACAAAGAGCTATGTTGCTTTTGCAAAGAACTTTGTCGTCAGCTTTGCACCCAATATCTTGCAGACATATTTACAACAGTTGGATGGTTGGATCAAAAAGGAGTTTTGGATGTCGGCGAGATGTCTTGCTTTAACATGCGAATTCTTTGATGAATGGTAAGTAAAAAAAAGGCAGGCGTGTTGGTTGGATTCCATGTGATTTTCTAATCAAAGTATATATATATATATATATAAAGTATTAAGCAAAAGACAACGTGGCAGATCCTCAAACCTCATACAGATACCTTGATTTCTCAGTTTCTCTTCCCTCAAATATGCTTCTCATTGGAAGATGAGCAACTTTGGACCGAAGATCCTGTTGATTACATTCATAAAAAGATTGGTGGGTTCAATAAACACGGGTCTTGTTGTAAACCTATTTCTCACATCATTTTTATATTAGAATATCTCCAAGATGTACGTTCTCCCCAAACAATGGCTATCCATCTCTTGATGGATCTTGCTACCGATCGCAAAAAGCACACATTTATGAGCATGCTCAACTTTATCAACCGTGTATTGACTGAATCACAAATCAACGATGAACAGCAAAGAGCGAGGGAAAAGGATGGTGCGTTACGACTGATGGGTGCATTGGCACCACAGATCCTTGGTCGTAAGTCGCAGGTGGTCGATCAAATGGAAAGCTTCTTTGTGGCTCATGTCTTTCCCGAGTTTAAGAGCCCTTTCCCTTATCTGAGAGCGAGAGCGTGTGATATTACACATCATTTTAAGGATTTGGAGTTTACTGAAGAGCAGGTAATTATTATTACTATTATTATTATTATTATTATAAATATGGAAATGATTCATGTTTCCCCCCGTTTTAGCATCTCGGTATACTGTATGAAAGCCTGCTCAACTGTTTGAATGATACTGAAATCCCTGTGCGCGTACAAGCAGCACTTGCATTGAGAACAATGATTCAACACGAAAGTGGTAAGCTTTCTCTTATGACAAATAGCCAACACAGTCATCTCTAATTTAGCAACCTTCTTGTCTTAGTCCGCGAGGCCATGCAGCCCAGTTTACCCATGATTATGCAGCAGCTCCTTCATCTTACCAACGAAATCGATATCGACATATTGACAAATGTAATGGAGGAGTTTGTAGAGGCATTTGCCGAACACTTGACGCCCTTTGCTGTCCAGCTCTGTGCCCAGTTGCGTGATACATTTATGCGCATTATGGAGGAGGTCAGCCAAGCCAACCAACTGAAATCCGACGATCCAAATCAGGAAGAGATGGACGAAATCAGTGAAAAGACAATGGCGGCCATGGGCGTGCTCAAGACAATAGGCACACTGGTGCTAAGTTTGGAGAGCACACCCGAGATTCTTCAGCAATTGGAGTTGATTGTGTTGCCCGTCATCACCTATACTTTACAAAACTGTGTGATGGATTTATATGATGAGATTTTTGAAATCATCGATTCGTGCACGTTTTCTGCAAAAGCCATCTCATCCACCATGTGGGGCGTCTTGGAGTTGATTTATAATACATTTGATGCCAACAAGGAGGACCAAGTGGGTGCCATTCATTATATCAATGAAATGCTGCCTGCTTTGGAGAATTACATTACTTATGGTAAAGATGTATTCTGCGCAAATGACCAGTTGAAGCAGGTCATGTATTCTATTATTGAACGCTTGATGAAGAGCGAGGAATTGCATGAACCCGATAGAGTATGTGCGTGTAGATTGATTGAGTGCATCTTGTTGAACTGTAGAGGCTCTGTTGATGCGGTAAGTAGTGTGATGGTGCTTATTATATCTGTGGTCACTGATAGCATCTGTTGTATATAGTATATCCGTCCATTTTTACAGCTTGCTTTCCAGTATATATTATCTGGAGATTTAAAATCCACTGAATTCAAAGTGTATTGCCTTGAAATAGTAGGTCATTTTATACAAGCAAATATAGTACCCATCTTTAAGCATTTTACGTTTAGGTAATCAACTGTATATACTATAATCCTGGTCTTTCACTTGGCATCTTGGAAGAAAACCAATGGACACAAGGATTCTTTACACTTTGGTTCAATAGCTTGGATTCATTCACAAGGTAACGTTTTTTCCAAAATTATTTGTTTTTTTTTTTTCCTAATAAGCCTCTGTTTATTGTCTCTAGAGTTCATGATAAAAAGTTGACTATTGTAGCATTATGTTCATTACTGAACTTGCCATCTGATCAAGTACCTGTCTCTTTACAATCTGGTTGGAATCAAATCCTGCTAAGCATTGCATATGTATTCAAGGGTTTACCAAAGGCTATTGAAAGTAAGCATCTAGTTTATTATCATCTACTTTTTGTTTGTCTTAATGTCTTGTTTTCTATATCATTACAGTTCGTGAAAGCTTGGAAAGAGAATACAAGGGAGATGATGATGAAGAGGACGAGGACGAGGAAGAGGAAGAGGGTGAAGAAGAAGAAGAGGAAGAGGTGGAAGATGAAGAAGAAGGCGGAGAAGAAGGTGATGAAGAAGTAGAAGAAGAAGAAGAGGAAGAGGAGGAGGAAGGTGACGACGACGATGATGAAGATAATGAAGGTACGGTTATTAATAATAATAAAAAATCCAATGGTACAGCGTTTTAAAAAAAAGATGACTTCATGCAGATGACGATGTGCGTGATGAGGATACAAAGTATCTTGAATACTTGCTGGAGCAAGCAGCTGAAGATAAAGCCGAAGATGAAGATGAAGAACTACAGGAAGAAATCATGTTTGAATCTCCCCTGGATCAAGTCGATGCATATCTCTGTTTTGAACAGGTGTTTAAAAATATTCAGCAATCCAGTCCTGATGTATACCATCACATAACAAAGGACCTTAACCAGGAGCAGCAGAATGAGATTATGGCTGCTTTAAGCATTGCTGAACAGTCAAGAAACGAGCTATCCAATATTTAGCTTTATTATTATTATTATTATTATTATTATTATTATTTTCAGATATGTATCATAAATAAAATTATTATTTTTGTTAATAAAACAGCAACTTTTGGGTTCATTCACATTGACTAGTGATAATTTTATTCCCATTGTTTTACAAGCTGTAATAGGAGGATGATCTTTCATTACTACAGCCTGTTTAGTAAGTCCAGTTATGGTGGTAATAAACCCGGTGTTACAGCCTTATAAGATTGCGTCTCAAGTAGTTGCAAGATTCACATCCATTGAATCTTGTAGCAAAGTGCCAAACTTGCACACCATCCCTTTCTTTATGCTCAGCAATGTCAATATCACGCCAAAAGTCGCATAATTAACAAATCGAGTAAATAGGGGAAAAGTAACTGTGATAAATCACCTCATTTCAAATGGATCGTCCCATTTTACTAATCGAAAGAAAAAGAAGGTTCGATTCTTTGTTGCAACTCTAAAAAACTTCCTATTTCTTTACTTATCAAGAAAGTCTTTATGGAAATTGACATGACTTTTCTATTTCACACTGTAATGAGTGCTGTTTTATCAGTACATGTTGTTTATGTTTATATAATCACTCTATTTAAAAAAAACACAAGCTTTTGAACTTTATTCTTCATCTGTCAATCACTATTTGTTATTGGTTAAATATGCCTTTAATTATGGGAGAATTCTGGAATGATTTAATTGGTGGTATTCCCGTCATCCAGGATGAGGTTATATCTTGCTATTATTATTCATTTTTGTTTTATAAAGAAAAAACATGCTCAATAGCGTTCGATGAATAAGACTGTGCTAATATACACACATAATGTTGCTCTGTTTTTCTCAAAAAGAGATGTAAAGAATCTGTTTTTCTGTGTGACTGGCCTGCATGATTTGTTTATTTGTTTATTTGTTTATCATTTGCATTACTGATTGGTGCTATTTCTTAAATGGCGTAAAATAAGGCCAAGCTGTTTAATTTTAATTTTCCCACCTGATTAAAAGTAAATAAATAAATAGCAAGTGTAACAAAGCGACTATTATTACAAACTTGGCGTGCTTGTGGTGTTATACATAGTTTAAAACTAGCAAGTTATTATTATGGACCATGCTTACATAAAAAAGTAGGATACTGTTCAGCACTCATGACCATAATAGATAGTGTTCTAATAACCATGGTAATGAATGAGAACCCACCTCTTGTCCTACCATCTATCTTTGTAAATTATTTTATCAAATAGATTCCCATGTAGTTTAAAATAACAAAACAGTCGCTTTGCAGGATTGAAAAAAATAAAGTATGTATTTTAAATTGGAGTGGCGATAAAAAGGTATTGAAGATACAACCTATTTGTTATTACAACAGCTCCTTCTTATTATAATAGAGCACCTTTGCTACTGTTCTATTCCATTGCTTTTAAAGCTGTGAATACATGTCATTAATGCATTTACCAAAAACCATTAAATCTCCGCCTTTTTCCAGGCTGGAACATTGTACAAACGAGTCGCGTCAAAATAAAAAGGGAAAACCTTATTAAAAAAGAGTGCACATGATGTCGAATGTCATGCGACTTTAGAAATCCGACTTGTCCATATATAAATACTTTTGGGGAGTTTTTTTTTTTACTTTTTTCTTTTCTTTTTCAACCAATACTTTACTACAAACAACAAGAATGACCCGCTCAAAGGATAGCATTTACGCCAGTCGCCATGAGAAGCACGTAGCCCGAAATGGACAAAGTGAGTCGCGCTACGGTATGAAAAAGCTGGGTGCTGGTGTTGCCAATTGGGGTGTCTTGGGTGACGAAGTGGCCGATGTCCAAGACGTTGCTCGTGCTGAAATCGAGACCAGCATCCCCAACACTGGTACCAAGCTCAAGTTGGTTGACCATGAGACTTTTGAAAATATGCGTACTGAGCAACAGTCTTAGAACGTTATTGTGAATATTTCTTTTTGTTTTTCTTTTATATACATACCAAACAAACAAAAAAAACACTCTTTTTTCTTTCTGTAAATTAAATAAATAAAACTTTATTATATTAAGTTTTTACATCTTGTAAGGTCGTGTTCTTGAGCTTCAATGCTAACTTTGTTTCCTGTAATGCATTGTATTTCTTTTCAATTTCGTCCAATTTCTTTATCCTATTTACTTGCTCGACCAACAAAGGCAGTGCTAAAACGAAATCATTTAAGTATTTAGAAGAAACGGTTGGTCGTTTTATTTACTCTACCTAAAGTGAAGTGCTCTTGAGATGTGCGAAGAGAAGGTGATACAAGTAGCCCAAACCAATGCAGGGGGTTGCTGCTCTTCTTCTTCTTTTTCTTGTCTTCTTTCTTATCATCATCGTCTTTTTCTGCTGCTTCCTCTTCTTGCTTCTTGGCTTTATTCGTCTTGCGATTTCTTAGATTGTCATTGTTATCTTGCTCCTCTTTCTTCTTTTCTTCTTGTTCCTTCTCTTCTTCTTCCAATTCCTTTTCAGTCACCTTCTTGACGTGTAAAGCATCATTTTCATCCATTTCACTATAACAAAATCAGTCACACACCGACAACAATAAGCAGTATATATTTACATTTTGGCATTGGCCTTCATTCTCTCATCGTAAGAGTAATGAGAAACGGTACTAGATCCCATTGTATATTTTGCATGCGACAAATCAAGATGGCCCTACAAATGATGAATGTCATTAGCAGCAATGATACACTTTTTCTCTTTTAAACTGAATTATACTTTTTGAAGTAAATCACTTGTCGTCTCCCATTGGTGCTTGTATTCTGAAAGGGTGGTTAAATAGCTCATTGTGAGAGCGTCAAGCTCTTTGCATACTGAATCATAACTTGTCATTCTTAACAATAATAATAATAAAAAAAAAGCCAGGAAATAAAATAAAAAATGGAAAGTCGCGTAAACGAAGAAAATAAACACACACTGAAAATAAAGTTCATTTTATTACCATATTTGGAGCTTCAAAACCATAAAAAAAAAATATACATGTAGAAAAAAAAAGGAACCAAATCCAATTCAATTTTGGTCAACATCAAGTTATGGTTCATTCATACAAGCTGGCTAAACTATGTATTTGTTTCTGTGCCTACTATGGATAATGCATCTTGCACGCTCATTTTATCATTCACAACATAACCAATCAACACTTTAGTCTGGAGACCTGGCCCTACCAACTGCTTTGTATAATACTTTACCTTGGCTTACGCGGCAATTATACTGAGTTTGTCCTTCTCGACATAACGGATAAGGTCTTTTATTTGGGTATGCGTACGCTTGGCGAAAGTGCAGAGTTGATAGTTTCTTGGTTTGGGCGGTTTTGCCATCTTCTTTATACAAGTATTTATATCCCGTGACGGTTCCAAGTTTGGCTTGACTTGCGGCTGCGTGAATAGCCATATTTTTTATATTCAATGTAATGGATGAGTTTCTTGATTTGTTCTTTAGCCACCCAGGTTTCTTTTACGCTTCTAATGGATGGCTCTTGACCAGATGGTGAGCTCTCATGCTCTGGGGACGATGGTGGAGACGGTGACGGCGATGATGGTCGATAGGATGCACTAAAATGTGGAGCAGGGATTTTTTTTTCGGGGTTATTCTCGTACATGCTATAATACCTTTGGCCTGATTTTCGGCTTATGTTTACTTTTTTTTTTGAAGCATCTGTTATGCTAAGGTTGTCATGTTCAATATATTTAATCAGATGCTCTACTTGTTCTGCTATTATCCTATGGTTGTTTTGTCTCTTTTTTTTTTTAAGCTACTTGTAGTATATGCTTATTGTTTGTTTCTTCCAATCTGATCTGGAGGTCATCCAAAGTGTGGCTATTTCTCTTTGATACTCTGCTATTCGTGACTATGTTTACCTCATGCAAAACTTGAGTGAGTCCTCTTTCATTGCCAAGATTTTCCCCTTTTACTAGTGGAGTTGATGTCCTGCTTCTTGTTTTAACCTTTTTTTTTATTATTATTATTAAAAGAAGAGAAAGGACGCGTTCATCACTTTTTTGTTTGTTTTTATAATTGAAATCCACTTTATTATTAAAGGCAAGTGTTTCATCTGAAATGCTTATTATTTTTTATAGCTACTTTCTCAATACATTTTTTACTACTACTCTAGTTATTGCCCTGCTTCTTCATCAAACAACATTTCCCATTGATCAGTAGGTATAAGTGAACCGAACAATTGTGTCATGTTATCACCCAGCTATTTTAGAGAATGGATGATTAAATGTCCAAGTATTATAAAAAAACAAAACAAAAAAAAAACAAGCTATTTACCTTATCCAATTCACGAATAACATCTTCCATCAGTGTTACATAAGCATAGTAGTAAATATATACATTATCCTTTTCCAACAGACGTTTTGACGTAACGACAGGTACCTTGCGCAAGTTTGCAATTAAATTTTGCCATGCCTTTTTGGCAGGTGGGAAATAAGGAGGCATGGGTGTCTTTAAGCGCAAGGCCGAGGCCAATAGATAAAAGTAGAGCAACACATTGCCTACCATTTCCTTTCTTTCATGGGCCAAAGGCACAACAAAATCGCGCTGTACCTGATCATGCCACACGTCCTTTGAAATGACTGTACGCATGGATAGGAAACGATCCACAATATTCTGACAAGATAAGAGCATATTACGATATGTACCAACGGGGAACGGACCCTTGAGGCGTGGTTCATTTGGTGTTTGCGATAATAAGGCTTGTAAATCCAAAAGGGCTCTCTGTAATCCCAGCTCGAGATCCATAAATGATTGTGATGTAAGTCTTCTCTGTACTTCTATGGCCAATATCTGTGTCTCGGATGGATTCGGGCCAATGTCTTGCTCATCCAACAGATTGGTTTTATTTGAGGGGTTGTCTGAATAAAGTGAAACAAGCTTTTGATAAAGCCAGCCTATGCGAAGCAAGAAATCCGAAAGACCCTTTCGAAGCTCTACACGTGCCTCATATGGCCATACATATGCGGTGACAATCAGACCAAATATCACACCTACCAAAATAGCAAGACATCTTTGTGTTGCCAATAACCACACATCAATTTTGTTTGTTTCGCGATCATTGTACTTGTTTAGCATGACAAGATTATAGGCCAATAATGTGAATTGTCCAAATTTTCCATGCTTGTTGTTGAGAATAATCCAGAAATTGGGGATGGAGAAGAGCCATGTCACGATGGGTAAAACGTACATATTTCCGGGGAAAAGCATATAAAATGCCATTGCGACATAGCATCCAAGTATGGTTGAAAAGATGCGATAAATGGCAACTTGGTTTGTGCCTCCGACGGTAGGTGTCATTACAACCATGAGCTTATTTAAAAAAAAATGATCGTGTCAGTATACTCCTCGCATGAATAAACTAACCAAATACACCTACTGTAATTAAAGCCCATTCCATACGCCATTCACGGAACCATTCACTTGTTTGTTCAAGGTAAGCTGGAATAGCCAAAATAACAGTAGCAATCGTTGCCTTTGTTGCATAACGCACTTTTTGTAACTTGAATAATGAAAAGGCTCTCCAAATTTTGATAAAAAAGCGACGCCATTTTGTCTTTGGTTTGGGTGTATGAAGTGTATTTACAGTGTTGCGTTCATTTGGTGTAAAAGGAACACCACGAATATGGTTAAGATGGTGGTGAGGTTCTACATGAAGAGTGTATTTAGAGTGAAAGGAAATAAACTTTAAAGAAAGGGGGCTTACCTTTATCACTGCTCTTCAACTTTTCTTTAATGGATTGAATCAACCAAGTAAAGAGACTGATAGGTTTCCGTCCAGCCTCATTCAACTTGTCCACGGCATTGACCAAAGTAATCAATTCATTTGCGAATTCAGTCATATTAAACACAAAGAAATAAACCAAAAATACATCTTCACTGAATATGCTGCTGATATCGCTTGGGTCGCCAGTTTGCTTCATTCTCTGTCTGTATAGTTTTCCCACCGCCTGCTTTTGTGCAGCCTCGAAGATGGAAATGGCCTTTTCCAGATTCTTTTTAAGCATATCCATTGAAGGTATACTTCTGCTAGAACCGTTACGATAATAACACCATGCTCCCTTCTTTGTTACTGGATCGAAATTAGCTTGAAGATGATACAATGTCTGTTTACATGTATAAGCAAGCGATTTCATTGGTGATCGAATCGTTTGGATAAAATCAAACAATGCAGTGCCACTTTCACTTGCAGTGGTGTTGTTATTGCTGTTGGTCTGTTCTGTTTGGTTATTTAACGTCTCATGATGGTGGCCACTGCTGCTTCCAACGTTGCGATTGGTATAACTGTTGTTTCTCAGTAAATCAAAATCATCATCCGATTTAAAAAACATGGTCTTTTGTCTACGCATTTCATCTTGCAGCTTTTTTCTGCGATAACCAGGTCGAACATTCCAGCTCTGATCAGGCATATCCAGATTCGAAGGAGGTATATAAGATTTTGAGAGTCGATCAAACGCATTTTGGTTACTGGTTTTATTGTTTATTCTGATGGATCGTGAAACATTCGAAGTAAAGAACAATGCATTGGACGCCGCTTTAAATGATGCGTTTAATCTCTTTTTTCGTGCCATCTCCTTATACCGCTGGGTGGCCTCGCTACCCATCATCTCAAACTGGATACCACAGCTGCTTCGAAGGCCTCCCATATGCTGTGCGAGACGCTGCATGCTTTTGACAATCATATCATACTCATTTGATCTACCACGCACTTCATTATTCCAAAATGTTTCTAGTTTGGCTTCCTTGAGTGACTTTTGTAATGCCGTAAAACTGCCCTGGTGTGCTTCGATGGCGGTCTGAAGTGTTCGATTTGCTTTGAACTCGGGCAAGTCATCATCGAGTAAAAAGGTCTTTGTCAAGAGCTTCAACAATACACGATAGGAACCTAGTGTGGCGCTGAGATCGGAGCGTAGCTTTTTTGCGGCCGAGATGGGCCAGAATAAAATGCAACATGCTACGGTGATAAATGTACCAGTTGCTACTGCAGATGTGATTTGTTGGATGCGCGAGGTATCAAAGTCACCTCGATTTGTTGAACCTTCACGTACAATGATGATGAATACAATAATAAAGCACAAACTAGACGCTATATAGAATGTAAAAAAAAATGTAAATAGAGTGCTCTACTTAAATATAAATATTTATATATCTGTTTACCTGTTGCGACAGGAGGTTTATTCCAGTGGGCTTTCAAGAATGAAATGACAGCAGTGGAGCCTGCCAACCAAAAGAACAAGGAAATACAATGAGCTATATTGTAATAGTTTCTATCCACAAAGAAATCAGTAGTAGTCATTGATCCAAGTGCCATCAAAACACCAAATACAACATAGCCCCAGCCATAGGCAGCAGCCTCAACCATGCCACCCAATGACTTGGCTGGATTAAAAAAGACCGTTGCCGTTGCTACCAAGTGACTGGAAGTGTGGTTGTTTCCAATCAGCTTGTTTAGCGCTGGTACAAATGTAAACAGCGATCCAAGGAAGTAGGCGAAACTACATTTTAAGACAAGGCGTTGACTAGGCGTAAGTTCTATCATGGAGTACAAGCTGGTCAAAAGGGATAAAAAGTGGCTCCAGCAACCAGAAGTCTCGTCATCATCTTCAATGGCATTGTGTGTTCTAGATCGTCTTGTTTTTGTACTTTTGATTGGAAAGAAGGGCTCATCCGAGTCTGTATCCGATGATGAGGTGGAGGATGAAGAGGATAGTGTTCCATTTTCAGGGTCTTTATAACCTATGGAATGGTATATATCTTTGTGCGACTTTAGTAGTGGTGTGGTATCATTTGGGCTGATAACAGATATGCAAGTAAAGAAATTTTTTAAGTCATTTATAACAAACAAACAATTAAATAAGTAAATTTAAAATAAGTAAAAAATACCCACCTGTCAGAGCGTCGAGAAATCGATCCGTCTTGTTCTTGTTGATCGGGTAAAGTAGAAAGAGAAACTGTTCTTTTTATAAGCGAACCGTCGTCCAAAACAACCTCTGTTTCATTAAAAGATGTTGAGCGTTCTGACTCGCGTTGTTGCTGCTGTCGCTCATTCTCGAATGGGGAGAAGGAATCAAGCGAAAGAGTGCGATCAACAAAGAACCGCTGCGGAGAACTTGAAAGAGAGGGTAAACCTGGGTCTGAAAACGGAGAACCTACAAGCGGAGTTCCCGAATTTGAGGTTCTTTTGTTGGGTGAAGTACTACCCATACTATTTGTTTTGTTGTTAT
>VCJE01002888.1:203-13750 GCA_024140265.1 Backusella liffmaniae | reverse complement strand
TCGAATGTATTTAGCTGCTAGATAAGAGATTATAATAAAAAATAAAAAAAAAAAAAGAAAAGATCGAAAAAAAACCGAATGCAGTCATTGACTGATATTTAAATTAAATCACACACGTGATTATAAAAACACATCAACCAATCAAATGTTTATTTAATGTCAACAAAAAAAGAAAACTATAAAAACCCAGTCAAATTTATATCACAATGATTAAAAAATAAAATACACATCTTTATATGATAGAATAACTATGAACATCAGAGCCCGTTTAACCAAGTTTGAATCTACAACAGCTTTGGTACAATGTGAACTTGATAATAATAATAAAAAAAAATAGACAAGATAGAGAGAGAACAATTTAGAGGAGGAATCAGAAGAGATAATCGAAAAGTTGGCTCGGTAAGAGAGTTATTAAAGTGGGAATAAGTGAATGTATATACATATTTATATATCTGCTAGTCTAAAAAGTGAAGATGAGATGTTGGAGTTCCTGCATGATGAAAAGAAAAAATATCTTAAGCATCGCAAAACTCAACAATATCAAATTATTCTGATATTTGAATTTATGTAAGTTAAATAATCATCTTTATATATGGTTATTGTATCTTACTCTCTTTAAATAGTTTAAACTCCTTTGACATTTGGAAGAAGAATAGTAACCCTTCTGAACTTCACCACTTCCGAAAATTCGTTACCATTTTCGAATTTGCATTGGCTGATAGGCGGATCATCTCTTTACGCCTATTTACTGATGCGTATAAGAGCAACTTGATACTTTACAGGACCATTGATTCATATGTCATAGCGAGTACATTCGCAAAGCTGTACACATAATGGTTATAAGCAGCTCATTTGCCATGTAAATCTTGTGGTGATACGAGATCATTGAATACAGATGATGTTGGTGTATTCATGATAACTCAGACTTTCTATCATGGATGATATTTTATGAGCCCTCTCTTTTTTTCAATACAAGAACAGGTTGTCTATTTCTAAGACTATTATTTATATTAACAGGTGTTAACAATACCACACGCTCAATTTACGAAGCAGATATATCAATGGTAATTATACCTCTCACTATAGATGCTAATCACATTAAATGTAAATATTAGTAGTTTATATTATCAATTGCTTTTTTGCGATCATATTTCAAGCATTTTACATTGACTGACAAAGTTAAACTTTTATAAGGGGAATAAACGTCTGTTTGCGTCACTTGCCCCTTTTTTTATTGTTGCTCTACTAGTGTTGTAGACAATAGTATGGTATTAAACTATTGCTTTTACAATTATCAACCATTGTCATATATGAAATGATAAAATAGCTGTGTTTGAAACACTTGCTTTATATTCCTTTTTGAGTGTTTTTAATTTTTTTTGTACAGAGAGGAAAGGTTTCCTGCTTTACACTCACAATTGCAGTCGTCACTTTATTTATTTATTTATTTATTTTATTCTACTTGTTTTTTTTTTGTTTTTTTTTTTTGTATTCTTTTTTTGCTCTTTTTCGGTAATCTTACAACATAATAGTAAAAGCACGTACATGACTGAAAGAGCACAGGAAGACTCACAGACTTCAGAACAAGGCAGTAGTAGATTAAGAACAAACAGTGAAACCAGTAGATCTTGGCAATCGAATATTTCTCAACTGGTAACCACCATGTGGAGTGGCTCTTCGTCTCGCAACAGCTCTCAATCAGAACAGCAAGATTTGGAAGAATATGATTGTGAGTTAGCATGGTAAGGAAACTGGGAGAAAGGCAAGGTGGTGCTGTGTATTTAATCACAGAGAATAGTCCAATATGTCAAGAGATAATGAAAGAAGCGTTTGTAACTCAATGTGGTCATTCCTATTGGTAAGAAAATAAAGTCACCCAGAGTCTGATATTTTCTGATATTATAATAACAATAATAATAATAACAATAATGCAAAAGCCATGAGTGTATTTCTGTGCACATTGCTCAACGTCCTTTCTGTCCCATTTGCAGAGCTAAACTAGTTCTTGGTCAAATATACCCGAATTTTCAATGTAAGTGATTCTCCATCTGATCACCTTTTAAGCTTGATGAACCGACATCTTGACATATCTGTTAGTAAATCGACTCACACATCAAAGATATCAACAAATATTGGCAGATCAAGAACGCAACAAGGATCCTTTAAAAGAGCTTGGCAAGTTGAAGCGATGCCATCCAAAGTCCATTGCAACTACTCTGGCAGAAGCATTTTCTCAATCAGGTATTTTTGAAGAACCGACTCTTTTTTGACTTGATTTGCATCACTTATTTTTCTATTGTTTCCTTCTTTTTATTTTGTGTATGTATAAACAGACTTGAAAAGTATTTTGGACATGGCGGTTGAAGAGAGAAACGCAAAGGATGTGGATCAAGAGATGCTGAAGAGAAATTTAGTGCGATTATTTTTAGAAAAGCTAAAGGTCACCAATGAATACAAGGTCCAAACACTTTTAGAAGAAAACGCACTTGTTGTAAGAGACTTAAAACATATGAATGAAGCATTGGTGGCGGATGATGCAGACAGTCGATCACTATCACGAAAGAGAAAGTACGAGGACTTGGGAGACGATGATGATAATGCAGAAGCCGCATCAGTTACTGCTTGTACGACGTCACCACTTCCTAAAGCACTGTAAATACATTTTATATTGTATATTTATTCAATTGGCAGTGAATTAATGTCATGCTTTTATAGTAAAGTGGATAATAATAATAACAACAATAACAAGAATACCAATGACAACTCTTTACTGAATATTGATCCATGGTTTGATGATCTCAAGGACCTGTATTATTCATCCTCCAAAACTGATCGTAAGTGCATTACTAGTAATATTTACTTGTAAATAAACAAATAAACAAACAAACAAATAGCAGGTGGGCTTGGTGAACTACCCTCGACTCTTGTAAAAGTAACGCAAAACAGAGAATTAAAGGTGGTGGACACTCTCTATTACACTGAGCGCACCAACCAAGGATCCTCCATTGTGTCATCCATCGAGTTTGACAGGGACCAAGAGTTTTTTGCAGCTGGCGGTGTGACAAAGGAGATCAAGATTTATGACCTGAGTATGATTCTGGATACTGACAGACGCAGTGATGAAGAGAATTTAATTTTACATTGTCCTGTGAAGAGACTGACATGTGGTCACAAGATTAGCTGTCTTTCATGGAGTTCATACATCAAGTCACAGTTGGCTAGCTCGGATTACGAGGGTGTAATTGATGTATGGGATGTAATGACTGGTCAAAAGGTACGCCGCTTTCATGAGCATTCAAGAAGGGCATGGAGCGTCGATATCTCTACTATCAACCCACAGCTTATTGCCTCCGGAAGTGATGACAACACTGCAAAGATCTGGTCTACTTCATCTTCTGCCAGTAATGCTATACACACACTGGAATTGAAGGGTAATGTTTGCTGTGCAAAGTTTGCACCCCACGATGCAAACCTTTTGGCAGTTGGTTGTGCTGGTTAGTATATATGAGCGATTTAATTCTTATTTGGCGACGATAAACAATGTGTATATAGCATAAATTGCTCACGTTTATTCGTTTATTCCATAGATCACAATGTGAGCTGCTTTGACTTGAGATATCTGA
This sequence comes from Backusella liffmaniae, assembly GCA_024140265.1. Classification (NCBI taxonomy): domain Eukaryota; kingdom Fungi; phylum Mucoromycota; class Mucoromycetes; order Mucorales; family Backusellaceae; genus Backusella; species Backusella liffmaniae. The sequence continues at coordinate 10,127 of VCJE01002888.1, read as the reverse complement.
GTGAACCAATCAAGGTCTTTGAGGGCCATTCAAAAGCGGTTTCTTATGTCAAGTGGCTCAACAATAATCAACTCGTCTCAGCGTAAGTGTACTTGTATTAGGAAATAAGCTCTGGTTCAATATCCAATCGTTTTTCTTTCTTTATTATTCTAAAATACATGTATAAACATAGATCAACCGATAGTACAATCAAGATGTGGGATTTCGATACCAAGGATTGTCTTCGCACATTTAAGGGCCATCAAAACGAAAAAAACTTTGTTGGATTATCAGTGAACGATGATTGGATTTCGTGTGGCAGTGAAACCAATACCGTCTATACATACCATAAGAATGCAAGTGCACCCGTTGTACAATACAAGTTCCCCGCAGCGGTAAGTCTTTATTAAGACTCTAGAATACATGTATAAATATAAACAAACCATTTTTTTATTTCTACTAACAATGGCAACATAGAATGAACACGATGATAGTTCCTCTGCATTATTTGTTAGCTCTGTATGTTGGATGCCAAATACAAACAAAATCATTGCATCCAATAGTAGAGGTATCATTAAGGTTTTCCAAATGAAGTAGAAATGACAGCATGAAACAGTGTAAAGGGATTAATAATTCGTTTAAATATATATATATATCTATAAAAGAGAGAAACAAACAAAACAAACAAACAGCATACACTCTCTCTTCTTAAAATAATAATAACAAATAAATAAATAATTAATTGCAAAATGTAGAAATAGATTACAAAAAGACAAAGAGTGGATTATTAGAGCGATAAAGAAAGTTCTTTTTCTTCTACCAAAAGCAGTCTGTGCTTCTTCCCACCCTTTTTTTTTTGGTCTAATGCTATAAAAAGAGGGTGATTTTTAATTTCATTTTTCATTTTATTATTGTCATCTCTTCTGTTTCTTTCTTTCTTGCTTGACTTGTATTATTAGTTTAATTAATAATAATAACACTATTTCTGCATTCATCATGTCAACAGTACTTTCCCATTTCGACTGTCCGTCATCCATACTTACACCTTCCACCATCCAATGTACAAAGTTCTATACAAACAACAATACTGATAATATAAACGATAATTTATTCGAGCATATAAGACGATACACTACATTGATAACACCTTCATCATCCGTTTCTTCATCATTAGCATCATTAGCATCATCACTACCACCAATTAGATTATCAAATCGTCACAATGAAACATTCACCTGTCTTGATAAACAATTGGCAGAAAACGTGCGAACAAGTTACTTTAGTTTTTTTATTCTATACATTAAAAGGAAAAAAGTACTAAAAAAAGACATTTAGTTACAACAATGGCTGCCTTCTAGAATAAGTATTTTATCCACATGGTCACTTTTATACAGTCTAGATCAACATGGGGCAAGTCTTTCTACTCTTTATCGTAACTGCGCTAATAATGGTCCCTGTTTATTGGTTATTCAGAATACAGAAGATGAGGTATATACACGATGATTGTTTGTTTATTGTTTGTATAATATACTTACTATTGTTGTTTATAAAAGGTATTTGGTGCTTATTTATCTGAGGGCTTCCAACCACAGCAGAGTTACTATGGCAACGGCGAATGGTAACATTCATATTTATAAAATAGATGCATGCAAATACTTAAACTAATTATATAATAGCTTTTTGTGGAGATCGAGCAAGAAGAAAAAACAGGTCGAGATTTATCCATGGACAAGCCATAATGACTATTTAATGTACTCGAATCATGACTTTTTGGCCATTGGAGGAGGAAAGGGTCATTTTGGTCTCTGGTTGGACCTGAATCATGGGTATTCGGAACCATGCATGACCTTCAACAATCCTTCACTTGCTTCCAAAAGCTCATTTGAATGTTTGGCCATTGAGATTTGGTGTTTTGCTTATTGACAATTATTTATGCCTCATGAGCTATAAATAATGAATATAATGGATAAAAAATAAACAAATAAACAAGTAAAAATAAATAAATAAATAAAAATCGAAAATAGATACATCCAAAAGGCTGTTTTTTTTTCATTTTCATTATTACTTTTTATTCAAAATGGTATAATAAAATCTTGTGCAATTTGACATAATAACAACTCAGATTCTGTTGCTGTAAATTTTTTAATTGGGCATAATAATATTTGGTCGTATTCTTCTTTTTCTTCTTCTTGTATATTGATTGTATCAAAGCTTGTTTCTGTTACTTTTAAGTAACGGTTCATGAAATCTGACAGCGAGTCCATCGTTCTTTGTCTTTTCAAAGGGCTCTTTTCTGATCGTGGTGGTCCAATGACACGTCTTTTATTCAACATTGTTTTTGGTGCTGGCATCAAACTTGTGTATTCGTGTTCCAATACTTTCCATATTTCGCTTGCTGTGGTATGATTTTTAATGATGCAAGTTATAATCGGTTCTTCGTTATTAAAATAGCTTGTAATCGATGTTTGTTGTTGTTGCTGTGACTTTGTTGTTGTACCATGTTTTCGTTTAGGGGCAACTGGTTTTATTTCAATAGGGACAATAAATGAACTGCTTGGACGCTCAATGGCTTTGGAAGGCGTCACTTTAGTTAAAGTACGCGATTTACGTGCCCTAAATCCAAAGTTGTCAAGTGTCGCCATTTGTGAAGATGAGTAGATTAGATTAAATTAGAGATGTTCACTAAAAAATTAAAGAAAAGGAGAAAAAAAATATCATTAATTTGTCCGACGCAACAAAATAAAAACACCATCACGACGTGAAAAATTTTTTTGAGAGCCCAATTCCCTAAAATGGAAATATTGGTCTCGCGTTTCTTTTGTTTTCAAGCCATTATGAAATGGCCTGATTGCCATTTCAGAGAACAGAAATCAGATATATGAATAGTAAAACCTGTTTATTTTAAATGTTGTTATGGATAAAAGGGCAGTTCTATTTATTTCCGACAATATTTCAACCAAGTGGACAAGTTGATATGCTCTTATTGGGATCAGTAAAACAAAAAAACCCAAAGGGAAATCAACACTTTCTATGAGCAAAATAGGATGGGCACATCTCCCTTTTTATTGCTGATAATAATGATATGACGATTGTTTTACATCAAGATAAGAAACAAAACATTTAACATCATCATCATCTGAACAATCACATCGACTAACCATGTTTTGCACGATTTATTCAACTTTACAAATTCTAGAATTCATATTTACGTATTTTATAGTGGTAAAACGTTAACCCGACCGTATATATATATTGTACTTATACCAATTAGCTGACGCCTCCCCATAACAGTTTCATAATTTTATACAAAAGGAAGTTTATATCTCCGAGTATATGTGCACATCAAATCTACATTGTATTAAACAAAATGTCTATATCACTTGGATTATGGATAACGGTATTTATAGCGATAGTAGCATTATATATTATCTACGTATATACTTTTCTTTAATGTATCTATTGACAAGTGATGGTCATTCTATTAGCGGTGATAATAATGCTTTTGTAGTATTCCGATTGTATTTTTGCGTTTTGTGTGTATTTTGTATTATAAAATAAAAACAGAATACGCAAATCCATTGGAAAAAACCAGTATTTTCATTTAAACTAATTGAAGTATTAAAAAATAGTATTTTTCTCAACATTGTTAGCAAGTAAAAAAAAAAAAAACTCAAATTTAAATATAATCATAACGATAAATGTACCCTTTTCTTGTTGTTTTTTATATATACTTTACTAAATATACATAGTCAAACGAAACAAATAATAATAAAAAAGTAAAGAAGAAAGGGAAATATACTTTTTAGATGGTTCAACCATTGTTACTATTTATAATGCTTTGTGCCTCGGTATCAGTTTTAGCAAGACCTTTATCGCTTATTGACAACAATAAGGAAGTGAATATCCAAGACTTCATTTCCGACAATGTTGTTCCCATTGTTACACTTTTACCAAAACTCACACAGTCACCTAAAACGCTTGACGGTATATTCACTCCCCTGTTCCCTAAATTTGGTGATTTAGCCGCTCCACGGTCACCGTCTCTTGAACCAAAAGCACATGTTCCACTAGAAGACTATTCTGTTGCAAAACTTAAAAACATGTCCAAGGAAGATGCTAAAAAGTTACAGTTGGAGCTCGTTCAAAAGCAGTTGAAAAAGAATGATTCGTTTATGGATAACTTGTCATTTTTTTATCTATTGGATGAGGCCTTTTACGATGTGGGTATTTCTCTGGATCCCGATGTCGCTTTTATCGAGTTTAAACTCGATGAAATAGCCAGTTTTGGTATTAAAGACATTAAGCTTCCAAACAGTGATCAAGACAGTCTTCCAAGCAGTGATCAAGACAGTCCTAATAAGGATGACAAGGATGACAAGGCTAAAGTTAAGGATAAGGTTGTAGTGGATAAGGCAAAAGAAAAGGAAAAGCTGGAATTGAATCAGCAGCTTCTTAAGCGATACTTGATTGTTGGTAAATTAACCTATCTAAAGCGATACATTGATCATTCTCTTAAAAAACTTATTGAGGACTTATCTTGATATTTATTTTATACATGCACTCCCCCCCCCCATCCCGTATTAGTATTTAATATTCAATAAACGACAATAAAAGTTTTATTTGATTATTTGCTTTTATTCAAGGCATGATCTTTAAAACGATATGAAAGTATATCTTTGAGAGTTTACTCTATGAAAATAAAAAGTAAAAGAGTATGCTGTGTCACATTATTTAGGAAAAAAATGCATTTTTTTAAAAGAGAACGTCTATTCTTGGCATGAGCAAACTAAGTTCTCTGAAATCCAAACCTTTTCAACGTTTTTATTTTAAGAGCCTGTTCTTTAAAAAGGCATTTTATCAGTTATATAACTTCAATACATATATAACAAATAGATCTAGATCACATTATATATTCCTGTACTAATGGTGTACTGTCTTTTTCAAGAAAATGAGAAAAGGATAAAAGGAGAGATATTTTACTAATTTACTTTTATTTTTGGGATTACATTACAACTTGTATATATCTCCTGCTGAATCCATCTTTGTAAAACTTGATTTGTTCTCTTGTACTTGAATGTTACTTCATACATACATTTATGTTACGTTATTGATTATCGCACTATGTGTTCTCTTTCTGGAATTTACATTTTCTCATTAATTATTTTTTATTTCTCATTAATTTGTAATTTTTTCTCAATTCCTTGAAAAATACAGTACGGATCTAGATCGCCATATGTAACTAATCAAGATTTAACATTTTGCATTATTCTTATTTATAGAAGATTGGATACGTATAAACGTGCTTTGCATAATGTTCATAAATCTCTCACTGTTCTCAAAAGGTATAGCCTGAATAGAAACATATCTCCTTCTATCTTAAATATTTAAAATATTTAAAATATTTTAAATATTTATATATTTGATCCATATTTACCTTTTTGAGCTAAATGAAAAGAAGTCCATAGGTAGCCTGCTGTTCCTTATATATATATAAAAAAAAAAAAAAAACTATTTAATAACCTGAATAAATAGGCCCACAAGATCTTTTTGTAAATAAGCGTAGTATTACTACTAAAAGATAAACATACATATTAATATACCCAAATGAAAGTACTAGTTCTCTTTTTTAATCACACATCCTTGTTTGCGTTTTTTCTTCTTCTAACCAAGTGTGTTAAAACCGATTCTGATATATATCAAGCATCATATTTTGTCTCTTTCAGCATGGAAACGTCCATTCCACTTTAATAGTGAGTGTAGTAACAAATATATATATATATATCTTGATGGTACCAATAGGAGCGTAAAAATGAAGCTGATAAAAATTTTAAGCAGTTTCTTTTTTGATTTACTATCATAAAAAAATCCATTAGCAAAAAAGAAAAAGAAAATTATAATAGGCGTAGCGCAATTTTATTTTTATTGATTGTCATTGATATCAATTGATAATCAAATATAAAAAGAGGGGTGTTTGTGTATCACTTAACGTTAAAATTAACATTAAAAAAAGAAAAAAAAAGTTACAGTTCAAGATAGAAAAGGGAATTTGCTTTACGAACAACTACACATGAAGATTGGTCAAATAAAATAGTTGAAGATGAGAAAAAAAAAAAGACATGTCAATTTAGCCAAAAAAAAAGGAAGGGCATAGAATTATCCACTGTTGTGTGGTTATGCTACAACTAGGGGAAAAAGAAAAGGTATGAGATGACATATCACTAACTTTTATTCACTACATTACAGATATTTAGAAAAATGAGAAAGGCTTATCTGTAACCTGGGCCTAATCTCATTATGTCATTTCTAGTACCATCTTGATCTTTTATTTTTTTTTGCATTATAAATCTATATATAAATATTCAAAAATTGTTACATTTGAAGATTTACAATACGCCAGATATTAAAAACGCACACAAGAAAAACAAAACAAAGCAAGATGGTACAACCTTATATATATAAATATAAAAAAATAGCCAAGATTCGTCTCGAAAATAGCGCTGTAAATAAACATGTATTCAATTATATATATTTGTATCATTTATATGACTATTTTAAACAGTAAACTGAGAGGCAAAGAGATAAAATAACATTATTTAAGTGGTGTGTGGAATAAATCGATTTAATTTCGTGTTGTGCAGGAATGGACATAAAAGGATTCTCAATTACCTTAACAAGTAAAATTCAAGCATTTAAAAAAGATGACATACAGCAATCGGAGAAACGCATGTAATTGACCTAAAGCATTACTCTTATACTCTCTTTAAATGTCTCTGTATAGATATATATAATTTAAGTGTAAAACTTTAAAAAAAAACAAAATGCTTGTGTGGGGTTGTGAAACGATTTGATCTTGATTAGGCTATTTTTCTTTATGGTCCCAATAGAATGTAATATAGTTGTCATTCAAGACCCGGGTTTATAATAGAAAAAAAAGGTATAAATAACCACCTATTTTTCTACCCTCACTTTTCTAAATCACCATTTTTTAAAACAACTTGATAAACTAATCATGCCTGCTACTGTTTCTGCCACAAACCAAGAAGTTTCCTCCAACGGAAAGACTCAACAGCACCAGGAAACTTGTACCCACCCAGGTTTATTCCATGTCATCCGTCAAGGTACACCCGAGAACTTTGCAAGCAAGCTTGTTGCCGACAAGGATTACCCCAAGGGATCTGAAATTGCTACATTAGAAGGCCTGACACCCGGAGAGAAGCGCTATACCACCGTTCAAATTTCCAAGACCCATCACATTGAATTAAATAGTGACTTGGTCTTTATGAACCATTCTTGCGACCCCTCTGCTCATATGAATGTTGACTCATCAAATGTAACTGCTTTAAAAGATATTAAACAAGGTGATGAACTCACCTTTTTCTATCCTTCTACTGAATGGGATATGGGTAAGTGTTTTTTTTTCTTTTGCTTTGATTAAATGATGGTGGTAAAAAGGTGCGTTTAAAATAACTTAACTTATACATGTTTAGCCCAACCCTTTGACTGTTGGTGTGGATCTACTAAGGTAACTTAATATAAGCAGCTTATCTTCGTTTATTGTTACTATCATTTTTACTAACATGAACTGTTATTAGTGTATCAAAACTGTCAGAGGAGCCCAGCATATTTCAAAAGAAGAGTTGGCAAAATTTGAATTAAGCAACCACATTAAGGAGCTTTCTCAGATTTAAAATATGATAAATTATCATGTATATCCGTTTATTTGTATATTTAAAAAATAAAGTAAAATAAAATAAAAATCCAAAATTAAAGCTTTGAATAAGTCTTGTTATAAGCTGCAATAGCATCATCCAATTGAGATTTTGCTCCTTCCAAAACCTGTGGGGCTTGGCTCATCACAAATTCATCTACCTTTTCACTTTGACAAGATTCTAGTAAAAAACGATTTTTTTTTAATAAGGATGATACTAAGGTAAGTGCATGTATATATACCTGGAATTTCAGGACGTGGTTGAATATGAACACCATCAGGTAAAATAGTTAAAGTTTGTCCTATATTTTCACTGTCAGTCGGATATATATTTTTCTCTTTGTTCTTTACTGTTTGACTTTACCAAATATGGTCTCATCTGTACAACATTTTAAGAATGCCTCAACGACACCATCCATTGTGGCCTTTGGGGATATGTCAATGTACTTTTTAAAGAACTCGTTATTTGATGTAGTTTCAGCATTTAAAATGTCGGTTACTTTTTTTGAAAGAAAATCATTAAAACGTTATTTTTATCTATCAAGTTTATTGTATACTTACAGACCCAGAAAGGGCAAACTAATTTCGAAAGTATCAAAAAAAAATTAAACAATTGAGGTTTAAAAATGAGGCAACGTTAAAATATTTATAAGGTACTTACGGGCATTTGTTCGAATATTGGCAACGTGATAAAGTAAATCCATGGATCTGGTCCAGCCAACAACACCATGTTTACTAGCACAATAAGCACCAAGTGAGCTTTATAGAAAAGTAAAAAGTAAATAACTTTTACTCTATCCCATCTCTCTCTCTTTCTCCTATTTTCATTTACCCGTTGGCTAAGAATCCTGCCATAGAAGCAGTGTTGACAATCACACCTCCACCGCGCTGGGCCATATGCATGGCAGCAACCTTGTTTCCTTTAATTACACCACCCAAATTGACTTCCTGGCACACCATATCGGCATCATCTAATATACGTATAAGAATGCTTGATTAAATCGTGATTAAAGAAGAGATAATTTTATAGTGATATTTACCGTCAAGAGGGGTAAACAAAATGTTGGATGAACCAATACCAGCATTCAAAAAAGCAATCTAGGCATTATTGTATGCATCAGCATTGCGTAAAATAAACATGGGTGATTAAGTCATTATTAAACTTACATCAACGCCTCCAAATTCCTTTTCAGCAGTTTGGAACAAGTTGACCAAGTCCTTATACTTTGTGACATCCGTATGACAAAAGACAGCTACCTTTCCACTAGTAATGATACTTTGAGTATGTATTATATTATATATACTATTTCTTATATATATTACTTTTTGTTAAGGTTGGCAGCAGCTGCATTTCCTTCTGAATCCAAAATATCACCCAAAACTACCTTTGCCCCTCTTTCAACAAGTGCTTGGGCACATGCCAATCCAATACCACGGCTACCACCAGTAATAACAGCAACCTTTGATTTTAAGCTTTGTTGATCGACGGTCATATTTGTTTAAGAGAAGAAATAATTGTATAAATAATAAAGAAAAGAAAAGCAATATAAATTAGAAAAACTCGCTCTTAAATATGATAGGCCTATAAGCATTAATATTCTAAATTTGGTTAATAAAATATTTTTTGCCCTGAGAACTATTTTACAAAAGTATCACACAATGCAATTAGATAATGCAAAGAAAAGTCATTTTTCTTTTCTATTACATCCTTTTGTGGAAGATTCAGCAACAGTGATAAAATATAGCCATTTTAGTATTAAGGTTATTGCTTTTTTGTTTAAATCCTGACTTGATTGAAGCTGCAAAAGAAAAATCGGTAGCACGAGAGCCCTATTTTTTTTTAATACCCACAGCACTTCTAACGGCGATAGATCGCCGTTAAAATTGTTCAAGAAAATCGTTTATAAGAGTATTTTATTTTCTCTACTATCTCTAAATAGAATTGAATAGACCAACAATACATGATCATTATTTTACTCAACATAAGACAAACCAATTTCCCATGCACGCAGGGTATCCTGGAGTGATTCATTACTGTAGTTCACCTGCATACCCCGTTTTCTTGTAACTCCCACTTTTTACAACGGTTTTTTGGTCCTCAGTTCCACTTACAGCAAGTGGGGACGCTGTATTGGCACGAGATTTGTGCATCACTGCGCTTATTATTTATAAATTAAAACTGGTGAGTGTATACACGTTTATATTTTGAATATAGATAATAGCATGCTACTGTTTTC
>VCJE01002887.1:413-12891 GCA_024140265.1 Backusella liffmaniae | reverse complement strand
TTTTTTTTTTTTTTTTATATTCAAACATAAAGTTTAAAACTACAGAATTTAACCGGTGTATTGCAAGTAAAAACTCAATTTATAAGTATACGGTCAGTTCATTCTATTTCCTAAATTTCCTGTTTAAGACTTACTAACTGCTGATTTTTGGTAGACAAATCTCAAAATACATGGGTATCTTAATATTGCTAAAATTATATGGATGGCTCCACCAAGCTTTTGTTTTTTTCAGTAATAATTTATGGACATGGTCACTAGTGTTAAACATTTTTCCTATAAAAATGAAGAGTATATATAAAAAAGCCGAGGCATATATAAATGTTTAAACTTGTGCCATCATGTCATTCAAACAGAGTACTAGAAAGGTACCTGTCACTGGGTGAGCATCAGCTTACAGGTAACTGTAGTACAAAGAAGTGATGATATTAAAAAAAAAGAAAACCATACCATTACACAAGTTGTATGTAAACAAATAGGGTACTGTTGTTCACACATGGATCGGAAGCACATAAACTTGAAACATTAAGACAGTAATTCAATTTTGGTGTATTCTCAACTATCGTCAAAGGAAAACTATTACTAAGAATAAGTATATGGGCACCTTTATTAAATATTGTTCGTCTTATAGAAATTCTTTTTTTTAAAATTTTATTTAAGCTTTGTTATTAAATAACATGATTACATACATGTCAATGATTACTTATAAATAGTTTCTTCTTTTGATAGGAATATGGACTACAATTGCAAATCTGTTACTAATGTTTGATGTGGAATAATTCAACTAAAAAAATGGTTTATGGTAATGAATAATGAATAAAATCATGAAAAGAAGTATATTCTGTCAGTTAAAAGAAATATTATTGACAACATTATGCATAAATATATTTATTGTCCGTAACTATAAACTTACATTTGTATAAAATGACGACTATTCACTATCAAAAAGTCATTCGGCTTCACACTCTCTTATTAAACATAGGCATTACACCTATTTTAGACTTCGAAACTATTTTTCAGTGCCTCATTACAAACCCTCTCCTTTCTTTTTCTTAATTTTAAAAAGAAAAAAAGACCAAAAATAGTAAAAATAAAAACAGTTTGTCAAATGGCACTATAACTGCAGTAAATGATTTAGTTTTATTAAGATCCTATTTTTGACAAAACTAGATAAAAAAAGTATAGATCATCGGCTTAATCTGTTTTTGTTCCTGTTTTATTCATGCTCGATATATCAATTTTGGATATATTTCATCATCAGTAATTAAAAAATACGACTGATAATACGAATAGTGAACATCATAACTAATAGTGATACATAATTTTTTTCAGTTTATTTATTTATTTTTTTAAAAAAAAAGCATTTCATTTTTTAGAATACAAATTAGTTTTTTTTGGTGGCGGTAGACTTCTTGTTGGTATGCTTCTTGGTAGTTGATTTCTTGTGAATAACAGGTTTCTTGGAGGCAGATGATTTCTTGTGGTCCTTAGTGATCTTAACCTTCTTGGTACAGATACAGATACCTTCATCGCCACATTCACCTAAAAGGTATCCTGTCTTTCCACAGAATTTTTTACAGACAGATTTGGCATGAGGATCTGACACTTTATGACAGGTCTTTTTGTTAGGAGCAGCTGAGACCATCATGGCGAGGGCAACGAGAGTAACGAGTAAGTAGAGTGTAGTCTTCATTTTCTGTTTTTTTTCTAAATGTGTATGTCTACCAAGTAATATAAAATGAAAGGAAAGAGCAATGTATATTTGTGTTTTTTGCACTTGAAGCAGTACTGAAGTTCCTTTTTATATTAAAATTTTAATAGTTATGTATATTTTTAGCATTGTTGTACACCGTTGATTAGATGGTTTGGTGTCCGCCCATATCATGCTATTCCATTTTTCCGCTAATCTGCTTGCTTTTACAAGTCTAAAAATATGGTACTAAAAGTGTTTGACGCAAGAGGAAAAAAGTTAGAGCTCAAATTCTATTAACTAACCTCAATGAATATTACATAGTGTTGAATAATAATAAAAAGTAAACTCCAATAGTACGTACAGAATACATTGAAAAAGAAGAATGAAATAAATGGATCGACAATTAATTTAAACTCGTGTATCCATTTCTTACTTTGGATCGACTCCATGTTTACAAAGTTAAAAAATAAAGGTTTTCTCATTTCATTTTATTTAATGTTATTAGATTCTGAAAACCAATAATCGGCCTAGATTGGTGTTTTGCCATCAATCTTTGGATTTCCAATGATCTATTTTATAAAAAAAAAAATATGTCAACTCAACTCCGTCGTTATACCTTGTTTATATTGTACCTCTATAAAATAGCCATCAGGGTCGGTGATAAATGCAAATGTATGGTATGGTCCTTCTTTCAATTCCTTTGCAAAGACCACCCCAAGACTCCTGAAGCGCTCGCATGCACTTGCAACATCATCAACTAAAACAGCAAAATGGCCATATCCCTTTCCAACCTCTTCATTTCCATTACAGTAAATCTTTCCTTCCTGCTTTTCAGTACCATAGTGTTGTACTAATTCTATTATTCCAGGTGTAGAAAAAGCAATTCTTTTTCTTTCTAATTCACCTTCAGGAAGTGAGTCAACAAAACCAACAAAGTTTACGGAAAATTCAAATTCAGGAACGTCTACTTTCGCGATAAATCTACAAAGTATAATTTATAAACATAAAGCTTATAGTAGGTATTCCAAATATACTTACTTCATACCAAGTACTTCCGTGTAAAACTTGATAGAAGCTTCAACATCCTTTACTCGAAGCGAAGTATGGTTAAAAGCATAGGTTGAAACATCAGTAGGCATTTTTTTTGGAATAAAAGTGAATTTAAAAGTGATGGAATTATTCTTCCAATTTATACTTTTTAGAAGTGTTCCAGTTTTGTGCATATATGTTTGTTGATCGACCAGTATCTGCTATCAGATGACGGAAAGATGCACAACTTTTTTTATTTTTTAATATAACTTCATCGAAATTTGACTATATAAGTCCCATTTAGCCAGTAGAAAGAAAAATAAAGGGACAGATGGCTACCAATACAACAAATGAGTAATATATATATAGTTTACTATTATCTTCTTAGAATAATAATATCAATAATACAAAAGTTGCGAGGTGTTTCAAATTTTACAATTTGTGAGTGAGTATATATGCGAGTGCAAGGGGGGTATTTTTTAGGGCTGAATTAAATCCTCAAGTTCATCCAAATAATTATGTAAAGTCTAACACCAATAAGAACAAGATAAAAATGAAAATATTAATAAAAAGTAATAGCAAAATGAAATCTAAAGAATACCTGAATGCGGCCTCCTTCCATCCATTCCCGTCCTGCTAATTCCACTATCTTGTCAGCAAATGTTAAAAGAGAAGCGCCCATATATATAAAGGTTGTTTTTGGATTCGACATGATATTCCCCATCCCTTTTGTCAAGGATGTTTTTTCCTTTGTAATCTCCATAACACGTATTGCACGTATTGTGATTTCCACCAAGACAGATGTTAGGTTTTCAACAGCAATCATGCCACTAGTAATGTGGGCACGTATCTCATCCGTTACTTCAACTTCGGAAAGTGTCAGTAGAGTTGATAAAATACGTGTCATGTTATCAAAAAGTTGCATAAAACGAATATCTATCCTTTTTATGGCTCTTTTGTCTGGCTCATCACCAATAGGCTCCAAGTTCTCTGATACCCAATGGCCGTAAATGGTTGCCAGTGCTCTACAGTCGTAAATCAGTTTAGATGTTACATAGCCAATATAAGTAGATGCTTCTGAAACGAATTCTAATCCCATTAAAATAGTTTCCATTAGCTATTTTTTTTTTTAAAAAAAAGGGGATATGTTGGTTAGTTAGTCTAATACTATAATAAAGGGGAAATCGCATACTTACACTTTCGCCAAATGGTTTGTTTACAAGATCCGCCATATCTGTTACCATTCCCTGCACCTTTTTACACTCGTTATCCAATGCCATAAGCACATCGTTGCATAAATTTAGTAACCAAGATTTTGTAGCATTAAGAAGCTGATCATCCACGGGCAGCCCCATTGCCTTCCACTCTAGTCCATTCTGCATAAGTGCATCGCCATAAAGTCCCATTTTCTTATCAAGCATTTTTTGTAATGTTCTGACGTCTTCTCGTAAATCATTTGTTTGAGGAACAACACTATTGACAGTGGCACACATATCCTCAACAGACTATGCAATTTAAACACTTTAGCAAACTATCCTTCCTGTTTTTTCTTTTAAAAAAATACCTGAACAAAAACTGCCAGTTTATTCACTTTATTTTCATAGACAGTCCATTCTGGAAATATTTCCTGCATATATCAATGTCATTTACCTTGGTCTGATCTATAGCCCATTAAATAATTTACTTACTGTAAAAGCCAAGGTATGATCACCGCTTAATTCATCGGCTAGTTGTAATACCTTTGATAGGTTTTCTCGTAAATTTTCAAAGGTTTGGTTCGGTAACTGCAACAAATCCAAGTGATGTCGTAGTGATTTTTGTTTATCACCAAATAAGGTTTGGTACTCGGCGACAGATATGTTATGCATATTTGCTTGCAGTGACAGCCACTGCTCCAGATGAAGTGAGGTGGGGTTTGTTGTGCCAGTTAATGATATTCGTCTCAATGCGGGTATCGGGTTCTCTCCGTTGTTGTTTTTAACTTTGTATTCTAGAGAAGGAACATCATCTACTGACAAACTACGAGCAATATCGTTTGCTAAACTGCTTGATAACTTTTGTAATTTTCGATCCTGTGCAGTTTCTGAAAAACTGCGCTTCCTTTTCATACTAAATGTACCCCCACCGCCACCTGGGGATTCTGGTGTTGATAGATAAAGGGTCTCTATTGGAACAGACCAACAAAAAACAAGAAAAAAGAGAGGTTGGACATAGGATATACACCCAAGAATATATTCACCTGTACCTGTACTTTCGTTATTTCTTGCCCATTCTGGTCTTTTCTTGTCAAAGTTTACTTTCGGCTGATGATCAACCTGATCAAAGACACTGTCCTCTATGTTTAGGTAGATTGTTGTCAGAGGTAATTGAAACAAAAGCAAAACAGAACCACTATTTATACACACCAATAAGATTCAAAACTACCTTGACACAGTTTAACCAGGCATCGTCTTCTGATATCAAACTTGTAAACATATCGCTGAAGAAGGCAAAAAAAAGCCAGAAAAATAAATAAAAATAAAAAAAACCATCCAACGATCACGCGAAACAAAACCCGCCTGCTTTTAAAAACGCGTTTCCACGTGACCAAAACGTGGACATTAACCACGCGTTTTGCACCATTCATCCATGCTATTAATTGTGAGCATTTATAAGGATATAAAAAATATTCTCTTTTTAGTGACTTTTGACACCTATTCTATATTCAAGAAGATAATACCAGTAAACATAGTATTTAACCTGCTAGGAAGACGAAAGGCATAATAAGGAATATCTGTAACAATGATATCTTGCTTGATCAAGTCATCATTCTAATAATGCCATAGGTGAGTCTAAGGCACTAATTAACAGTAGTTACAAACTATTTTCAACCGTCTCGATATAACATATACAGTGGAAAATACGACTGGAACCAAAACGAGACCAAAGAATTCTAAGATAGACTTTTCGTGCAAAAGTTAAAGGTTTGAGAGTTTTTGAATGTGGTTTTCATGTACCTATAATGTCCATCATCAAAATTAAATATTACAAAAAAAGTAAGTATACTATAAAAGTCAGTTTTTGTGCATGAAAATAGAATACCATTCATACTTAAAAGCATCGAACCAACTTTTTACATCGGGAAAGTAAATCCATCTTACAAAGCCTTTCTGACCTTCCTACTTTTAAGCAATATCTTTAAAAATAAATTTGCTTAATAAAGATATTAATCTTAATAATGACGGATTAATGTTATTTATGTTTTATAAATAAAGTCTTTATAAAAAGCTTTTAACTTAAATGGACCGTATTCTTGGACCTGTCATCAAGGTAAATTTGTTTGAGAAATTCTCGAATTAGGTCTTACAACTATTAATATTCTAAATATAACTTTCATTAAACCTGTCAAGAGGTATTAAGGTCTAACAAATGACAAACAAAGAATATACTTAATGCCAAGTAGGCGTACTTTGTCAATCATTCTATAAATAAAAGTGTAAAGGCATTCCCTGTAAATAAAACGTCACCTTGACTCTAATTAGAACCCTAAAAGGAAAATGAACAGAAGCGATTCCTGATTAATAGAAAGATGATTTAATAAATACAAACTTCTTTCAACCTTAAATTCAAGTAATACCATATATGTTCAAGTTGTGACAAAATAATACAAGAGTTTTGAGATATATGTAGAATTTTCTGTAGCCAAAAATAACCTTGATTAATAAAACAAATAAACCAAGCAAGCTTGAACATGGTTAATATGATAGCTTTATACATGTACACCTGACAAGCATTGGCATCGTGTCAGATGATTCTTCCTGTTAAATCAAAGCCTTTTAAAGTCGCACAATATTACATCGCATAAGCAAACATACTACTGAAAATAGAAAATCAAAACACCCCGATCCCTTTCCCTGTCACCATGAGCATACTTTTTCCGAGCTGATATATAGCTAAAAAGTATATATATATGTATAAGAAAAAAATGTTTTCTTTCGCTTTGTTTCAATCCTATTACTTTTTATCTTAAAAAAATGAAAGCACTGATTTCGCTCTTACTTTTCTGCCTTACAGCACTTGTATGTGCAGAACTTCAAACAGAAAAAACCAAGCTCATCTATCTCCCTCTAAAGAAGCTCCAATCAGCCTCAGGTGCACTTCATAAGCGAAGTGGAGAATATGATGGCCCAGTTCTTAACGAAAATGTAACTTTTATTACGACTGTCAATATTGGTACACCTACACAGAGTCTTCTTTGTGTTGTTGATACAGCAAGGTATATTGTCATTTAAAAAATAAAAATAGCGACAATAATGTCTAAATAGCAATTATCTTTTATTTTATTTTATTTTTTAAAAAAAAAGCTTGAACTTTTGGGTGTCAGGAACTAACTGCACTGGAACAGCCTGTCCTTCAAAGAAGTTCAATCCAGGACAATCACAAACACTTCAGCCTATTTCTGGTAGTTTCTCAAACCCATTTGTTCAAGGTACCATCCATGGTGCTTATGTAAATGACAAAGTCGGACTCTCTAATGTCACTGTTGACAATCAAACATTTGCCACAGTCAATGAAATCATCCAAGTGAATGAAACTCTATCATTTTCTGGTGTACTTGGTTTAGGTTATCCAACTCTGGGCTCGAACAAGACCTCCAATTCATTTTTATCAAATTTAATTAATCAACGTATCATTTCCGATCCAGTTTTTTCACTTTCTTTCAATGATACTTTACAGGAATCTGCCAGAGTCATCATTGGTGGCGTGGACACGACCCAATTCAAGGGTGACCTCCACTATGTATCGTCATCTCAAACTAATGGCCAATGGAATTTCTATGTCCAGGGCTATGGCGTTTCAAAAGGTGCCAATCCATATCAGTACAATACCAATGTATCAGCAACTGCTGTCACTGTTAGTACCGGAACTATCATGACTCAATTATCTGGATCTGTCGCCTTCAATCTCCTTCGAACAGCAGTTGGCATACAAAACCTTACATATAACGAAAAAGAAAATGCTTACCATACACCTTGTTCCGTGAAACAGAGCCAAGCCATGGTTGAACTTGACTTATCCAACTCAAGTAATATATCTAGCACCCCGCTTAAAGTTGGTGTTCCCATCAGTGAATTTGTTTTACCATACAATAGCACTACATGTATCATGAGCATCATACCTGTTAATGAAAGTCAGCAGACCACCGTTGGTATTTCTTTCTTAAGAAGCCTCTTCACTGTCTTTGACGCCAACTCGACTCGAATTGGTATAGCCAATTTATTTAGTGCTAACGTAACTCAACTTAGCCAAATACCTCCAAGTTTCCCATAAAAAAAAAGCATACAATTGTATGTGAATTGAAAGTAAAAGAGAAACCCTCCCCCACCCAACTAGTGTTTGTTTTATTTACTTTTTATTTCAAACGAATGCCATCTTTTACATAAATAAATGAATAAAAAAAAAAGTAGTAACAATGAAATAATTAATTAATAATATATATGTATAGTATGTATATAATAATTTAGAAAGGACTATCATAATGAGAGTGGTAGTCAGTAGGTGAATCGCTTGTTTTTTTATCATCATCATTGCCACCACTTTCTTCATCATCGCTATGTAATGAAGAATGATCCTTTTCGGTATCCGATTGGAAAGGGTTTTCATAAGGCTGGGTAGTTCTAGCAGCCATTGTTTTACTTCGTTGAGGTAATCTAGCATGCTGCTGCTTTTCATCCCTTACAGAAGCAGAACGGGCAACGGCACGCTTAGGCAGTGTGGTGTTAAATTTCCATTCTTCATCTTGCTGTTTTCCATCCTCTTCTTCTTCCTCTTCTGAATCACCTTCTATATTGATATCGGCAAGTGCGGCTGTATATGTTGGGAGAGACTGGTGACGTCTTTGGCTTTCATTTCTAGTATCAATCAATGAGACGTCAACTAAAGTGGCTTCAAGCGGTGCTGTGTGTCGTCTCTCTAAAGCTTCCTTTTTTGCTGACTCTTCCTCCTCTTCAAATCCAAACTCTTGTAATGAAACTGGTCTGACTTCTGAATTGGTATTGCCATTGAAATAATAGCTATCTCGTTTGGTTGGCATTTCCTCTAAATTGG
Organism: Backusella liffmaniae; assembly: GCA_024140265.1. Classification (NCBI taxonomy): domain Eukaryota; kingdom Fungi; phylum Mucoromycota; class Mucoromycetes; order Mucorales; family Backusellaceae; genus Backusella; species Backusella liffmaniae. The sequence goes on along the minus strand of VCJE01002887.1, from coordinate 4,085 downwards.
CTGTGCTGGCGTTAGGGGTAAAAGTAGAATACATTTCATAATATTCAGACGTAACACTTCGTTCGTTTTGTAATTGACGAGCAGGTCCAATCATACCAGGAGGCATCAATTGACCAGGTGAATAAAAGTTTTCGTGCTGAGGAACAGCAGGTGACGGTAAAAGAGGCTCCAGGGTATCTTGGCGATAGAGCGATGATGAATGGCTGGACGATGAGGTTGATCTGTGTCGTTCCAGGTCATGCTCCTGGTTCCAGCGCATATCTTCTGCATTATTCATAATCAGTGATCTTTTTTGTTCATCTTTAGCTTGTGCTGGGTATATAGTATTTTTCAATTCCATTTCTTCATCCTCATCTTCATCGTCATCTTCATCAAGGTATCGTCCCTTTTTAGTAATCTCGTTTTCTGATAGTGTTTGGAATTTGATTGCCATTCCATCATCGCGATCCAATATAGTCATTCGTTTATTTGCCTCAAATCCTTTCTTGCTGCTAAGATCCATATCATGAGCTACGCGTTTACTGAATGTATGTGCCATTTCAACCGTTTCATTAAATTTATTGTGCTTTGATGCTCCATACTCATCCTGATCGTGACTTTGTGTGTGATAAACCTTTGATAAGAGATGTTTGACGTCTTCGTGTACAGTAGGCGCGGATAAAGAATGGTTGTAGCCCGGATCTTGGAACTGAGAAGCCAAACCGCTGGATTTTTCCTTCTTCTTTTTTTGAACACCCATAAAGTTCTCGTCAACATAATGTGATGGCATATTACTATCCGTACCGATAAGGTATGAACCCAATGTGTGCATTCGGCGATAATAAAAGTACTGGAATACTATTGTGAGGAAAGGAAGCGGTATAGTAATATAACATTGTAAAAGACCACCCTTTAGAGCCAACATGATAATCATCACTACCTGGAACAAAATAACGGAGGTCATGATGGTCTGGAAAATGACAGGCCAGATCTTGCCTCCACTTTCAATCTTTGTTACATAGACATACATCAACATATATTTGTACACCATACTTGCTACACAAAAGTATACAAGTGCAAATGGTAGTACTAAAGGAGACATGGCAGAGTAAATTAGCGCAATAGTAAAAAAGAAAAGCAGCAAGTTGTAATGTTGGGGGAAATTAAATTCAGGAGGTTTAGCCATCTCGCGTAACGCTCTAGGACTGGGACGTGTAAAGAATTTCTTGAGCGTGATGGTTAAAAGTGGTACCAGCATTGCCAAGTCCATCGTGAGACCTAATGATTTGATACACACATAATTGATCCAAAAGGAGGAAACGTCTGATATATTCTTGGCAATTTGCATAATGTAACCCGAGACTTCCTGATTATCAGGGAGGGTGCCTGACTCAACCAGTGCCTTTAATTGACCATATATACCAATAAAAATGGACGTCAATGTGAACACCAACAGGTTATTGATAATGAAAAACACGTAGAGCTTGACCAGTACTTTTCTATCGAGCGTTGTCTGAGTGATGTAACCTTGTTGCTGCGACAAGAAGCGGAACAAGAACGGCAGGACGTAGAAAAACAGAGCCATGATGATGGGTGTGAAATAAGCCTGAATAATGGCCATCAATGCTTCATGAGAGCTAATAAAGCTAGCAGAATTAGGAATCAAGCGAACTAAATTTATCACGTTGGATGTAGCAGAGAGAATGCCAACAGGAATCATCCAAACAAAAATGAAAATGATGTAGACAACACGACCCACCCAGCGTTTTGTCAGCTTTGTCTTTTCTTCCAAGGGCAAATTATTCCAAACGATGTTTTTAGGTGTAGGGGAAAGGCGAGCATCCAACTTTGCGGTATTTTTTGTTTTGGAAGACCACTTCTTTAAAGAGCGCTCTGTGGCGTGTGCATATTCAATCTTATCAAATGAGATCCAGCCATATGGTGCGACCTTTGCTGTTCCTTGTCTCAATGTTTTGATCTCTTTTTCAAGCTCGGACACCCTTTTCGTATAATATTCTATCGCATCTACCTTTCTGCCTCCAATACATCCAAGAAATCCGTTCACCCGGATAACAGGTCTTTTTTTAGATTCTGTGTTCTTACCATCTATGAATTGCATCAATCAAATTTTAGATGACCAATTTATCGAATGTTACCCTTAATCAAAATAAACTATGCCGTTTATAGACCTTACCACTTAAATAGGAAGCCAATGTAGTTTCCAATTGACGAACCGCCTCTTCGTGCTCTTCAAATAAAGTGGATAGCTTTGAGCTATGGTGACCAATCATAGCCTCCTTGATGGGGTAGGTGACAGCCTGTGTTGACTCGACCCATTCCTTTAGTTTCCCATCCGATCTCATTTCAGTTGGTACATGGCTCACAATCAACGATTTCATGGATACGTCATTTTCAGGAAGTCGAAAATAATGCTGGCGCAAATCAATATAATCACAAGAGGCTCGATACATAAAATAAGCAATAATAATTGAAAATAGCCATGTGGCGGCGAACGGTGCCCAGTACCACGTTGTTGTAGGGTCAGATCTTAATTTTCCTTCCTGTAAATTGATGCCTGATAATGAAAGAATTTCTATACTGCCTGAGGGTGGTGGCCAATCACTATACATTAGAAATGTGTCAGATATAACATGTTTTGACCATGTAGGAAGTGTTGCTCTGTGCCAATCTCATAAAAAAAAATGGCACGGAACGACTAAATCCTTTCCCCTTTTTACATTTTTATTTACCCCGTTGCTTTTGTGCCGACGACGTAAATAGGAATTAAAGCACCGACTCCTATGATGCTTAATACAAACAACAACTTTCGCAGTAAGCGAACGAATCGAATATAAAGTAAAGCATCACATCCAACTTTTTGTAAAAGTTCCTCGTCTGAAACCCTCCATATCGTCTTAATCCATGAAAACCATCCGTTCGATTCAATCACTGGCGGTTTGTGTCTAAGAAAGAATTAAAATGATATTTTAATTATTGTGATTCAGCTAAATAAGATAATATTCTTTAATTATTTACTCGTCTGATGAAAACTTCAACTTTGGTGCATAAACCAGAGAGTTTTTCTAAACAACAAAAATGATTTTCTTTTTAGTGTCATCCTTATTTATAAGGAATTGCATTTATTCAGCACTTACTGGTCTTAACAAACTAAATCCAATCATGACAGCGGCTGCAGTACCGACATTGATACCCAACTGGATACCCATTGCTTTTATAGTGAGCGAAGCATCCTGTTGTCTCTGTTCCTGAAAAGAGTAATAAACACTCATGAACAAAAAAAAATAATCTATGTATGGATAATGTTTATATGTTTATGTCGATGGTGTTTTTTTTTTAGAAGAAAAAAAAAGGGAGGAGGAGAAAGAGAAGAAAAAAAAAACAAAGTTAATTATAAAGAGGGTTCCCATATATATAATATATTTTTAGTGCGATTTGAACCTTATTTGGAAAACAAAGAAACCATTTATTTCAAGTGGCGGCCACCAGCGTTCGGGGTTACTCGAAATTGATCACAAGAAAAACGAATAAAACAAAATCAAGAAAGTGCAGAAAGATAAAAGTTGAGTTGCATTCCATAAAGCCATTACATATATTTAAACAACTAAAAACAAAATTCAACTTGTACATAAAAGATCAAAGTTATTGAGTCTAAATGGTAACAAACAGCACTAA
>VCJE01002883.1:0-10234 GCA_024140265.1 Backusella liffmaniae | reverse complement strand
AAAAAAAAAAAAAAAAGTCTATATGTATTGTACCTGAATTCCTTCGTTATACAATGCAACGACAAGACGATACATGTCTTCATCAGCCTGTGGCTTAAACTTGAGCTGAATTTGATCCACCATCGTTTCCATGGATAATGCAAGTAAAGGATAACCTGTCTTGAGCATGGCCATGATATCATCAAGTGGGTGAGATGGTGTGGCAGTTGTGGGGGTCTGTGGAGATCCCTTATTGGCATTGTTTAGTGCTGCACCTGTCAATACGGGTGGAGGCTTGTCACCATTAGATGAACCGTCCGCCGCCTTTTCATCCGTCTTGCTTTCGTCCTTTATATTCTCCGCCTTGGCCTGTTGTTCTTCACTCTTCACAGTATCACCTTCATTGTTGGCCTGATCGGGCTTATCCACCACCATAGCATCTGCCTCCTTTTCCTCTGCTTTCTCACCATTGGCATCATTCTGATTGGCTTCTGTCTTGCCTGCCTCATTAGATGTGTTTTGCTCCGTCTTGACAGTTGCGTCCTTATTTTCATCGGGCGTATTGCTTGCTGAACCATCTACAGTTCCATTGGAGGACTTATTACCGGATGCCGCTGCCGCCGCCGCTTGGGCCGCTGCTTGAGCAGCTGCTGTAGTATTACGTTTCACCATGTCCTCCTTAGCCGTACGCAACTGAAAGTGAAGGGACTGAGGGAATTGCTTGGCAATACGCATCAAAATAACACGTGCATGCTTTGACTCTCTTTGCTGTAATCCCATCAAAAGTTGTGGAATAAATGTAATCCAATACCATACAGGCCATTCACCTTTATACACTTCAAATGCGCGAGAGATGGTACCATTCTGATCATCCAAACTAAGCAACCAAAGCACACGTAAAAGATACTTCCTTGTCTTTCCATTTTTATAGATACCCGCTGCTTGCAAGTAACAACTGACAGCATTGTTGGCCCAACTCAAGTCCTTGGGGTTCTCCTTGAATCTACGATCGTTATACCTACCCCAACCGGCCCATGCTCTTGCCAATGATAAATCAATCTGAACTGCGTTGACAAACGCCTCGTTTGCTTCGTTGAAGTGATTCAACTTTGCCAAAAACTGACCCTTGAGTGTATAAAACTCTGCTTTCTGGTGTTGGTTAAAGTATACCAAATTTGTGTTGGAAATGATGTCTAAACCAGCCGCTACTTCGTCTGGATTATGGTAATAGCACTTGGCTTGCTCACGTAATTTGAGGAAGGCTTCTTGAATTTCAATATTGGGCAGCGTGTAAATTTTGGCCAGATAGCTTGTACATACATCTTCCAGTTTATGCTTACGAGCAATATGGGCAAATTTGTTGATGATCCAAGCAGTTTCATGGTGACCACGGTAAGCAAAAGAGTTGCCTGTCTGGCCATTGGGAGCAGAAGGCTGTGGTGGTATCATTGGAATCAATGGGACATACGTACGGTTGATGGCATGGAAGATGTGCTGACGCCAAGCAACAGTGTCACTCCATATATTGATATCATCCCAAACATTGGGTAGACGCTCTCTCCAATTTCCTAAAATGCTACGAATTTCATTGGAACGCATTTCGAGATTTTGAGCGGTTGTGCCCGACAAGCTGGAAAAGATCTGGCTTGCCTCTTGTAATTCAAGGAATTGCTGGAATAGATGCAACAAAGGCAAGTGACTTTGAGAAACAATGTGAGGCAGAGAATACCACTTTTGGAGAGATAACTGGACACCTTCTTCGCATAAACGATTGAACTGAGCCAATCTATCATCCGTTGTCTGAGACTTGATCAGAGCCAAAAAGGCACCAAATGCTTTGAGACGAGGTGTGGGGTTACTTGAAAGTTGTGTTACTGATTGCTCCAAGAGTTCACGATCAGCAGCCCAATCAGAGAGCTGCCATGCACAGTCCAACAAGAGGCCAGTGCTATTATCATGCTTTGCAAGGTCAGCCAAGATATCCCATTGCTGAAGCTTCTGGGAGCAGGCGATCCAATGATCTTCCCACAACATGTATTCTGATTCTGTAAAGGGCAACACACCACTTCTGGCTTTGATCTGTGCGCTTTCATACATGGTCTGTGCTTGAGCCCACATACCACCTTGTTCATACGATACCGCAACATTTGTCTCGGAATAGGTACAACGGCGCTTCCATAAACCATCAAAAATGTCCTGTTCTCCCAGATCAGAATACAGTTCAGACAAGGCATCCAATGTGCGCTCTTGAGTATTTTGATCATCCTTGGAAGACTCGGAAACACGTTGAGATAAGGCTGCTTTTTGTAGAATCTCGGTCGAGATGTGCCAAGCATTATGAGTTTTACCAAGGTACTTGACGAGATGAGGTGGCAATCGAATATCGGCATCTGCGCGTGCAATACCCGTCAACAAGGCTTGAATGACATTGGGACGCAAATCTGTTTGCTTGTTATGGTAATCCTTTGCAAGTAGGTTGATAATCACCTTGGTCATATCATGCTTTTCAGTACTAGACAAAATAGACCAACAGATGGGGAAAAGGATGGTCCACAACTTGAGTGACGCATCATCGTCCAGATATTGGAGATAGCGCGCACTTGAAATAGAGTTATTGATATCACACTCTTGTAATTCAGCAAGGAAGGCTTGGTGCTTGGTGACAATAGCATTGAGTTCCTCGGGTACATCCAATTCACTGGGCTCATCTGTATTGCCAATGATGTTGATTGGTTTTATCTTTAAATTTTGGGGTGTGCTCACTTCATGGTTGATTCTAATGGTGCCCAGCAAAAGATCCAATGCTTGATGAAGCCAAAAGGTATTGGCTAATGTCTCCCAATTTTGGATACCAAGGATGTAATTAAGTCTAGGATATAATACACGACTCACGCTACGATCAAAGACACGCATAAATTGTGTACGGATCTGAGGGTTGTCGCTGCGAGTACCCAATAAAAACGCTTGCTCCAAACGAACAGTAAGTTCGGATCTGGCAAAAGAAGGTGTGTTGTAGATTTTAATTACCAATTCCAGGAAATCTTCAGAGAGCTTGATATCTCCACGACTTTCAAAGGCCATCATCTTGACCAAGAGCCCAGCCTTTTCCTTAATGGTAGGGAACGTTTCTGTTTGTCCAAAGGTCCACTCGTCCAACATGTCCAATATGGCGTGTAATAATTGAAAATCGGGTGATTTTTCAATGAGCTGAATTAGACAAGTCAAGAACCAACGACGCTGATCACCCAAGTGAGAGATTCTCTTCTTTAGCAGATTAAGACCAAGAATCAACAAGTTGACTTGAGAGTCCTGTCCCGTAGACGTTGTGTGTGGTGCCATAATGTGCTCCTTGGTTAGTTTCTGAAGCATCTTTACTATCCCAGGTACAAATGGGTCCAGCTGTTCTCCGCGACTACTGCTTGTAGCTTGTAATAGCTTGAACACAGCATAAATGTTGGTCATACCAGCAATACCGTCGGTAATGGCAGAGTCAATCAACGACACAAAAGCAGCAACATCTGGATGCTGGGTATCCTGCTCACGATTTTCTGCGCTGGTTGTTTGATTAATGGCACTAAAGATGTGAGATAGCACTGGCTGAAGCGCAGTATGTATACGGACATTATCACTCTTGATACTGTTTTCCAAAAGACGGAAAAGCTGGTTCATATTGACGATAAACCATTCAGTTGGTTTGTGGGCAATGTCAACACTAAGAATTTCCAATGCACTGCATACACTTGACACTAAAATTTCACTCATTTCCTTGACAGTCAAGGTACGCTCAAGATGAGCAAACTTGACATGGACATCAGACCAAATATCAGGACTAAGGAACCGCTTGATGAGATCGAGTACTCTCTGGACAAGCCTTCTTTGGATCATATCGGTAGGGTTATAGATGTTACAAGCCAAGCGAACAAGATAGCCTACTGTGTTTTCACGCAATGTCAGAGGTGGCGCGTATTCTTTACTTGAACTCGAAGCATCTGCTGCCGTCTTTTTGATTTCACCGTCGGCACCTTCTCCCTTGACCTTCTTTTTAGGGTTTTCGGATATTGGCTCAGCTGTTCTTTTGCCCGATGGAGAAGCAGGTACATCTTCCTTTTTGGCGTGTTTCTTCAATCGCATCTCTTCCCAACTCAAAATGAGTTCTGTAAGCTCAACAGTGAGCAATTTGTTTTCGGGTGTGGCGTTCTGTAATAAACCAAGTTTGGGCAATGCACTGGCAATTTGGGGTAAAAAGTGCTCACGATAATCATAAAAGAGATCCGGCTGTCGCACCAAGAGCTGATACACATTTACCATTTGAGAGATACTGTGTGTATCCTCGACCACTACCTTACGAGTCAAACGCACCCATGTAGGTACACGCTCATTAGGCAATAAAGGTACACGTTTAGGCAACATGGGCGATAAAATATCCAAACCTTGCTTCACTAAAATGCGTGCTTCCGAAAGATGGGCTCTTAATAATGCTGCATAGATCTGGATGACAATCTTGCTTGGTGTTTCAAACGCAGATATGAAACGTGCAATCAATACATAGGATGCCTGTTTGCAAGTGGCATCTTCGAGGCGAAGATATTCCCAACCAAACTTGATGATTTCTTTTCTCATGTCAGTCAAAAGCTGAGGAGCATATTGAACAATCATGGCAGTCAATTGAAGCAATTCAATGCGTAACGAGTCTTCTGCATACTGATCTTCTTCTGTCGATTTAGAAGTCAAACTAGCCCAGATCTTCACGTCCAATTGTTCCATCACTTGGCCATCTAATATTTCACTAACCTCATTATTCTTGCGTGTAATTGATACGAGAAGGACAGGGTTAATGACGTGGCGCAATACCATCATGCGAAGATAAGTTAAAACTGAACTATCATTGAATTGATCAAGGAATTTGGCTACAATGCGATTCTTGAGCTTGGGAGAATAGTTGATGGCTACCTCATTCAAAAAGAAATCCTCCAAATAAGATAAATCCATCACAGACTCTTGTCCAAACAACGATGCGATTTCAAAAAGAATATCAATGTTATCGGGCTTGACGCGAAGGTAGGAAATGAATATCTGAGAGAGATAGAGAGATTCGCGAGTAGCAAGCAAGCCTTGATCATCATCACGTTTCATAATGTCAAAACGGTTTGGCTGGCGCCAGTGCTTTAAAAGGGTCTCCAACACGGTAGGCTGACCGACCAACCAGTTTGGATTGAACTTGACAATTTCATGTACGATAAGCACACCTTGGTAATGCATCTGGGAATTGTCTGCTACATTAAATGTCTTTTCGATCAGATCACTTGATGTTTTTGCAACTTCCTCTCTTAATTGTGTGGCGGCATCCGTATCCAGAATATCGACAAAGAGGCGACAATGTGCAGGCTTATCAAGTCGTTCATAGAAATAAGCAACTGTTTCTGTAGGATAACGATTTAGATACTTGATCAGATTTGGACGGAATGGACTGGATATCGATCGACGCAAGTTTACTTCCATTTCCAGTACAACGGATACGAGATCATCCAAAAAGATATGGGCGGCAGCAGGCAATAGATGGAAGATATTCAAGATGGCTACAATAATCTTTACTTCATGGTTCTCGCTTAGCGATTTTCCTGCAGCTTCTTGGAGTACCTTTGGATCTGCCCATTGCTTTAAATGATCCAATAGCTTTTTGCCAATCTCAACCTTAAAGTAATTGGTCAACAGCTCCAATAAACGAGCAAGTCCTTCCAAACCAGCAACACTAAGTGTTTTATGGTTTGAGAGTGTGGTTAAAATAGGACGGAGACCTTGCTGTAAAAGCTCCTTGGGAAGCTTATGCTGTTGTGCCAGCACCTGTTTGAGACCACGATGCGCAGCTTCAACTACTTCGGGTGCCTTTGAGTATAACGATTTAAAAAACACCTGGATAATACGTGCGCGTGTATGTGTTTGACGCTGATTAGAGAAGTCTGAGCAAGCCATGGCAGCTGATAAAAGTCTAATACAAACGATGCGAAGGTTCATAAGTGAAGTAGCATTTTTGTATTGAGAGCTCCGGCTGACCAAGGCTTGGTCTTCAGCATCGGCTAATGCAAGGGCCTCGTGTAAAAGTCTGATCAGCTCATCATTGAACTCCAGGAACGGTGGACGCAGTGTCAAACAGTAAGTGATGGCATCGATGTGGCCAATCTGCATGGCAAATGGAAGCGCCCGGAGTGGCTTTGCAAAGATGGGAGCGACCAATCTTTCACCGAGTGGTGCAAGCAACTCTGTCACTTCATTTCCAGTTAAATCAGCCAATAATTGGAAAGAGGATTGAATGGTTTCACGAACTGCACTATTAGAGTTTGACAGCTCACTTAAAAGCAAAGTGATGAGATTCTGGAACTTTTGTTGTGCTTCTTGGGACTCGTCATCTTCAGGGCGATTACAGACTTTTAGGACATGGGAGAGGGTTTGGATAGCATCCGCCGTATTCACGTTTGCCATTTCAGGAGATGCATCCTTTAATACAAATAAGAGAGACCTAATAAAATCAAGCTCATGCTCGCGCATCCATTTCGTTCCCATATCAAGCTGAGAGCTGATGATGGAAATACCAAGGCAACCACCTCGTTTGTTATACCACTCTTGCTTGTAACAGGATGAACCAAATTGGGAAGCAAACACACGGAATATTGGTAGCTGCCATACATATTCTTTTCCACCTAATATTTGAACTGCAGTATCAAAACATAGCTGTAGCGCTTCCTCTGCGCGTCTTCTCAATTTTTGTTCCGATGATGAAATCACCTTTACTACAGCATCTACCAAGACCGTTGTATTGATATTCTGTACAGATAGTCTCTCGTCCATCATATCAGATAATGGCTTTGATCCTACTTCCTTTGCCTCAATCACTTCACCAATATGAAGGAGCATAAAGTGACGACACACATTCTGAAATAACAACCATGCCTCATCGGCAATCTCTGGAATGGTTGACGCCTTGATAACAGACGAAAGCATTGTTCGAAGAGCTTCTTCTTGAGCTACCCGATTGGCGAGGTACTTTGTATATCCATTACCAGGCAATCTCTTGGGTTTCAGACCTGCTTCTTGTAGAGTATCACCTACAACCGAATTATCGCCTTCGTTTTGTGGTTTTTGAGCCACTGGTTTGTCTACGTCCATATCATTTGAAGAATCCTTTGTATCAGCAGGTTGTGACTTTGATAGGTGCTTTTTCACTCGTTGATACAGCGATTGGGCCAATCCTTCGGTTCCTTGATCCAAGTCCATCATTAGAATAATATTTGCCTTTAAAAATTCAAGCGCATGTCTCTTATAGAATATGTCGACATCATTGTTCTCCAATGTTTTGCAAGCGACTTTGAGACATTGGTCAAGAGGTAGTGAATGGGTTGTCGTATTTGGATCAAAAATAATCTCAACTGAAATGCCGTTTTCCACCTGTTTGTTGAAATTCAATTTTGGTGGGCAATTTAACATACGTCTATTTCGGCCACCCAATTTGCCCAATATCCGCATTGCTGTATGACTATGCTGCTGATTGTATGGTAAAGGCTTCAAGTGACTCCATAAAGCATCCATGAGCTCCTTCATTACAGGTGCCATGATATGGTCCAGAAATTCAGGGTTGAGGTTATCATTACAAAGCTCCATGGTACGCAAGCCTTGCGTTACTAGCTCCTCATCAGCCTGGAGTGCAATAACCAGGGGCCTCATCAGGTAAGGAAGGTATGGTAAGAGGGTACTAAGTCGGACAGGAACAGCCAAACATAGTTCAACAAACAAGTTGCGCATTTCTGTGGTATGAGCAAGAGTCAAGAGGGAGTTGAGATTCTCCAAGAGTACCTGAAGCAAAGGAGAGACCTCTTTATACAGTAACTCAAATCTGCCACCACCGATACTCTTGAACAGTATTCTCAGCAATAGAAAATAGTTTGCTGGTTCTTTCGCCTTGGCCGAAAGCTTAAAGCACGACGTCACAAGATTTCCCAAGTAAGGTTGAAGAATGGATTCGTTGGCATCAGGAAATAAGTTGACAGCCATAAACGCCAATCTGAAAAGATGAAGCATAACTGCAGAATAATGTACATTTTCATCGCCCAAGCGATCAATCCGGTCTATTAAAAACCTGAATAAAATACCAGCAAATCCTTGTGATGAGATGTCATTGACAAGAAAGTATTGAGCGATATGAACAAGCGAAGTATTGATCAGCATGCGGTCAAAGAAAAATCCCATCTGTGAAACGAAAATCTCCTGGAATACAGCTGGATCCAACAATGTAAAAACAACTGCAAACATATCAAGGATATCCTTTTCAGATGAGACTTGATTGCTTATTTTCTGTGCTTGATTGTTTGCTCCAACCGAATTTTCAGCATCATCCTCCTCTGTTTTGATTTCATTAGGCAATGCTCCATCCGGACCGTAATTATCGATATTATAATACTCGAAACATATCAACCCTTCTTTAAATAATCGTATAAACGTATTGATATCCTCATGTGAAAACCCTCTAGCAAATTGAGAATAAGTTTGGGTATTTGCTTCTGCTGTGGGTGGTGGGTTGCAGTGACGTAAACCAATAAACAATGGCTTCAGTCCAATAGCTAAATTTTTGAATAGGAACCGACCATCTTTAATACCGTCATGTTGTGGGTCGGAAGAGAAAGAGGCTGTATGGATCGAACGTGCTTTATCAAAGTCAAAGTTATCCTGATCCTCTTCTCCATCACTGTTATCCTCTGACTTTTTCTTTTTAATGTATTGCTTTAAACAGGTCTTGAATTGAATATTTAATGCTGAGAATTTGCAGGCGAAAGCATCAAGAATACGCATCAACAAGTCTCTACCTAATGACGGATGATAGAAATACTGTATGAATATACATAAACTAAATATATATATATATTCACTAAATTTACCTTCATTTTTATTCGGAATTCTAATGATACAATCGATTAAGTTGAGTAGTAATTTTCCACACATAGTTTGGATACTAGGTGCCAATGTAGTATCATGGAGATTACGAGAATATATATACACAGTTCGATAGAGTTGCGTTGGATTGAGTTCAGATCGAATATGATGAATTAGATCAGCAAGCATACTATAAGCAAGCGGTCTACATTTTACAATAATGTTAATAATACTGTTAAATAAAATATGGTAAAGCACACGCATACCTTAAAGTATCATGAGAAGTTACTCCTGTACCAATAAGCACTTTTTCGTTTAAAAGCAGATCAATGTTTGGTACAAATGATGATCTAAAATCCGTGGATAGAATATGTCGAGTAGCAACAAGTAATTCTTTTCGCGTGGCCGAAGATTCTGGAGGGCATTCCCTCAATAAGCGAAGAACAAAGTCTGGAATTTGGCTTTGAAATGGCCGTAAGACAGCAGTGTAACTCCTCAGAATATAGGCTAGAAATGACATTGTTTTTACCTGGGCAACAATAAAATCATTGTAAACTGTTCTATTTTTGATTTCAGGGCTCACACCAACAAAGACTTCGCCACGAGCTTGGGCAGCGCTAGATGCTTCCGCTTGGGGTTTAGCCTGAAGACTCAATGTCTAAAAATAAAAGAAAAACACACCCATTAATCAATTGTATACGCTGAATAGAGTCCACAACTTACCTGAAATATCAATGGTACAAACTTCATTATATTTTCTGCAGCATATCGTCTGTGTGATTGAAATAATAGAACAACAATGATGGGACATTCTGTCAGTACTTTGAAACTAAACATGCTCTTAGGAAGAGGCTTTGATGGTGATTCTGGTAGCTCTGCTGCTGCTGGTGAGTTTGGTCGAGGTGAGGCAGCGAGCAATGGATTGATACCAGGCTATTATATAGAAATACAATATTAATTATGTTTCATTCAAAATAAAACAGAATACAGGTCAATTTACCGTAGCCGAACCAGCTGGCGTGCTTGGTACATCAAAGACATCCTTCACAGTCTGTTCCATATTTCTAAATATATCCTGCACAATATCCAAGAAAGGCTGAACTTGATCCTCAAGCGAGTGCCTAAACGTCCTGTGCAAATCGATTATAATTTTTACACAGACAACAGCATTATCCTCGTTTTCCACTTTTAAAAGATGCATCAACATTTTACATAAATCAGGAGCGTATTCTTTCAATGGTTCTGTTTGTGGTAATCGATAAATAATCTCCAATATAATGTTGCGTAATTTCTGTAGTTGTATAAATTAATATTCTGCTTTTTTTTTTTTTTGTTG
>VCJE01002882.1:21443-38857 GCA_024140265.1 Backusella liffmaniae | reverse complement strand
ATTCACCTGGGGTCCAAATGCTATCTGACGTGATGGTAACTATAAAAGAAGTGAATACTGTGAGTGATATGTTCAGTGGGTTTATATGGATAAAATAAGATACATACAGGTGCTTGTACATTTATTTATACTTTTTTAACAGTAATAATGATGACTGTGGTGAAAGTAAAGAAACAAATTTTAAACAAAAAGTTATAAAAAAGAGGTAGAACCTTTAGTGCTGAAAAAATGATAGAAAAACATTGGGTTTATATATGTTTTACACCGCCCTAAAACAGACATTTGTTTATACTCTTTCCTCTTTATTACTATAAAAAAGAAACGTGCATCGTCAAATGTAATTAGAAAAAAAACAGCATAAAGGATATGTATTAAGAAGAAAAAGATATTGATTGTCAAAAAATACGTACCTCTAGATGACACGGATGGAATCATTTGATGAAAGTAAAATTCTTTATCTCACTTGAAAAAAAAATATCTCAATGCATGTAAATCATATTCTTCGTTTTCTTTCGAAAAAAGAACTAAGGGTTACCTTGTGCTTTACTATTTCTCCTTTCTTTTTTAAAAAAAAAGAGAGAAATCCTGGGTTGTGACTTTACTGTACATGTGTGAGCAGCATATGTCGTGCAGCTTCATATCTAATGAGTTGTTACGAGCCCATTAAAAGATCTAAAACATTATCCAAACATTATCCAAGACAGTTTCAAACACCAGTAATAGAAAAAAATATTTGTGTATTTCGGTTTTTTTTTTTAAAAAAAAAAAAAAGCTCTAACATTAGTGTTTTAGTGCGCTTGCGCCTTGGATATTCATTTAATGATACGTTTTCACCTTTAATAACAATAATAAACAATAATGATGGAGGAAGGTTTAATTCGGTGGAAAGAACAAATAAGGAAAAAACACACACAATTGCCCAAGTTTCAAAAAAAAAATAAGACAAACAAAAACATTCAACTAAAACTTTATTAATATACATTGTTTTATATGAAATCTTAAGTTGAAGATCTTCTACGACTTTTATTTACAATGGGTAAAAGAGCTGAGGAGATATCGCTTTTTCTATTGACCGATAAAAAGCCGCAGTCAAAATTTATCTTGGCCATATGTGTGTGCTCAATATGATACTTTAATCCATTTAGGTTTTTATACTTCTTCCTACAGTGTCCAAGAGAGCATGTATAAGGTTTACTAGAATCCAGCACATCAGAACCATCTTCAGATCTACAGTGACCATGTAGCTTATGATACTTTAAGCCATTTGCATTTTTGTAAGCCTTTTCACAGCCTGTTACGTGGCACTTATAAGGCTTATCTGTTTGATCTATTTATTTGATTAAAAAAGAATAAACGAATTGAAGAATATATATTATAACCATAATCTACCTTCATTTGCCATCGATTCCATTATTATTGTGTTCACTTTTTGGTACCACTCTTTTGATTTTGAATGGGCTATTAAATCTTCGTCCAGAGTCTGTATACTAGTGCTTGGACTAAGGCTGGGAGTAGATAGGCCTTCGAGAATCGAATCAACAGTCTCGACATTTTCGTCAAGTGAGAGAGTGTTTGCATTTTCCAACATGGTGAGATCAGTGTTGGTGATGTGTTCTTTTGCAAATAGTGGTGGGGCGTTGTCAAATGTCACCATATCATTTTTTTTAAATGGATTCGGTGATGTAAGGAGTTCCATATTCGGATCTTCATGAACAAAGGATAAATGATATTCTTCGTAGTGCTCCAAAAGCTCATGTAAATTTTCCAACTCTAGCCCACAACAGGCGAAATTTCGACAAAATTCATTTTCCAACTCTAGCTTCTGTTCAGAACTATCAACTATAGTAGAAGTTGCTGTTCTAATAGAATTAGATAAACAAATAAGCTTCATGTATATGTATGTACAACCATTAATCCAATTTTCTAGGGATATTTACACTGCACCTGTTTGAATACTGGCAGTGGTACTTAGAAAGGGTGATGACGCAAAATCTGTAATAAACATTTGTTTTTGATTTTAAGTGAAAAGAATATTATCTTGGTAATGTCCATATATTATACAGAAACGAGCTAAGAGTAAGATTCTAAAACAATTTATATGAAATTATTAAATACGAATCCATAAACGGGAAATCCAAGGGCTTCACATAAAGCTAAACCCTAATTCTTTTATGCGAAACATATCTCGATCAGATGGCATTTCAGCTTTGGTCTTTCCAAATCTGGGGCCTATTGCAAAATCGGAAATTTAATCCAGAAGGCTAACAGTTTGTACTAAACATGGCTCTTCATCTCACAAAGTTTGCGTCATGTACTTGAGAACTAAATTTCTTTTAGGTAGTTGATTTCTTTTACAAAAGTGAGAAAAAAGAATGCTATAATTTTTGAGGATCATTCTAGAAAGAAAAGGAGTGTAGCAATTCAACTAGCGTGAAAAACACATGTGCATACAAACTTATATGACACATATGTGATAGTTGTGAATAACAAGTTGGCAAAGGCGTTATTTTCGGCTTTATTTTATGATAATGTGTGTCTTAATTACTACGGCTTATAGACCGTTCATTCTACTCGCAACAGGCGCCCATAATTATCTTATACTTTATAATTATAGTATAATATTGTCAAACCCACAACAAGGCATATTCTTTAGTCCTGACAGATCTCAGTTTACGGAATTTTGATCTCCGTCGATTTTATACTCAAAAGTCAACATGTTTTCCCAAAATAAAAAGCATTTTTTTTCCATAATTTAATCTTTCTTATTTTTCCTCTATTCTTCATAAAATAGCCTTTCATTTGAGTCATTATCATGAAATACTGTAACATACTGCATTGCCTTTTCCTTTTAAATAAATTTCGTTCATTGTGACAAAAATTCGTTTTCATACATCTCTACCAAACAGATCAACGATTTACGAATATTATTCCCCTTAACAGGAGTTCTTAGTTCAGTAAAAATCCACATGGTCACAATCGAGGCCATTCATTTCGTGAGAGTAAATGCTCAGATGCATAAATCAAAGGACTATGAACTGAAACACATGTCCAATCGAATATCCTGAGATTAGTATTCCTTCGTTATAAACCACAAAGTAAAGGTGATATGAATTGTCACATAGGGAGCCTCATTATAATTTGTTTATTATTATCGAATGGTGGATTTTAGCGTAGAAAAAAAAAACATAAGTTCTTTTCTTAAATATTTAGAAAGGAAGTTTTAGATATTAGAAGTCTGCTAATTCTTATAATAAAAGCTTGTAAGACCTATAGTTATTTAAGGATTCTTTGTAAACTAAAAACGATAAGTACTTTTAGACTTGGTGTTCGAGTCCGTCATATAGTCCATCACAGCTTTCTTTAGTTAAAAAAACTGTCGGCATTAAATTTGAACCAAAAGATCCTGCAAAAATAATATTGTTGGACATTTGACTTTTGCAACAGGTTTATGCAATGTTACTTCTCTTTAGCTAGTCTCATTGTTTTCAATTTCCATATTCATGTGCTGCATCACTAACTTCAATCTGTTTAAATGAAAAGTTTATTTATTAACATTTTTGTATACAAAATAAGGAAATCGATGATTCTAAATATGGTAGTGTGGAGACTCATTTTCATTAGAACTAGAACCTATGGGCTGTATTCTACGTACTTCTATCTTCGAGGGATTGTATCTTTTTTATAAAATACTTAAAAGCCTTGATAAAGTGATTTTGATTCGATTGTAGTCACCAGATTAGTCCGTGTCATTTTCACGAAGGGTGAGAAAAATGATACTACAGCACAAACTTTCGTAAAAAAAAAGAGAGAAAAGGAAAAGGAGATAACTGTCAATTGAACGTGGGTTTGATTTTAAGAGAAATCAAAAAGGAATTATTTCGGATGATGTGTACACTATCTTTTGTTTTGGGGTTACCAAATATATATAAAAAAAGTAATTTCGAGTAACCTCCTGTTTTGCCGCAGTCAAAACATCTCAGGAGATGAAAGGGTATTATAAAAGCACAGTACAGAAATTATTCAACTGCTGTAATTCTATGTAGTATCTAGCATTATGTTGGAATCATTGAATAAAATAGCTATCATAAGAGTATATTATTGAATAACAAAGAGGATCGTATGTATGAAATTCTGAATTCTGTAGAACCATGCCAATACCATGCTTCATATAATTACCAAAGATGGTAGTAACCGAGTTTCCGTTGTTGCTTCCGCATTGAGCATGTCGTTTTTGAACTTTCAGAATATTTTGACAGCTTTTTAATCACAAGTTGTTAATTTTACAAATTTACATTATTAGGGTATCGTTGTCGGTGATCAATTTGAGACGATTTGATTGTCCATTCTTCTGTTGATTCCGTTATTTCTTTCTTTTTTTTTGGATGGGGTTTGCACCATCTTGGGTTAGGCTAGGCTAAAAATATTTTTGAGATGTTGCTTTTATCTCAATGCTCACTGCTGCAAAAAACGTTGCGATATCGGGCCATGCATATTTACTAAACTATAACATAGCTATATTTGAGCCCTATTTAAAAATTAGTTGAATAATCTGACGTTTCTGGCTATGAAAAAGAGAAACTTCAGGAACATCTTTGCCAAGCTTTACAATGACGACCTCTACTACATTTTATCAATGTTGCTTCTGAGGTTGAAGTCGGAGAAATGGCGAGCAAGTGCATGGCGGAATTTGTTTCAGATAATCATGGGAAAGGAAATGAAAGGATAACAGGAAACTGATGTTTCGTGACGTTTTGATGATGCGCTCATTTATTTATACCACAGATGTGAAAATGCCTTGCGCTCCACTAAGTCTATTATGAAAAAGATGAACACTTTTTGACGGTAAAGATTGTCTTTTGAAAGGCTGTAGCTTCATCAAAACTAAAGGTACTAACTTTGATATGTTTCTAGGTATGAACTTTATTTAAAAATTCAATCAGAAACACTCCCACATGATTGCTGACATTGCTGGCAATCAAGATTCAATGGTTATGTATGGATACATTTTAGGCGATCCATTAAGCAGAATGCGAGCTGGGATTAAGGTACTTCATATCAATGGATCTGTAAACACAGAGGTGCTCAGGTATTGTATTATTGTTGATCCGAGCAAAGTCCTCTGTACAACTATGATTGACGCACCATCATTTTGACAAAGGCTTAAAGAAAGCTTGTCATTACACTCCTTTTTAAGAAAAAACAAATCAAAAAAAAGCTCGATCCACCATAGTAAAAGCGGTGTAATGCATAAATGCAATATAACTCATAAATACTGTATTGTCTCTATAATTGTTTGTGGAACACCAAATGATTGATGATTGTTGTTACCAATAAAAGTAGGACACAAAAGTAAAATATCTTATGGAACCATCTCGTCGTACAATATGACATTACGTTTATTTACCTTCTAGTTTAAGTTTTGTATAATGTTAAAAAACAAGTTGACGTCTGGGGAAAAATAATAAAAAAAGTTACCCCTCGCGGTGTGTTATTGTTTAGTTCAAATCTTAGCGTGGGGTTGCTTTGCCTCAATATTATTTGCGTCCATTTCCTGAATATTAAGTCCCCGCCCACAAGTATCAAATCTCCCGCGGCTGACCCTGGCCCGGGAATGTCGTAACTGGGGGTGATAGCAACTGATTGATGAAACATAAAGAGTAACTACCCTTTCTGAGTGGGAAATCATTTGACCTAAAATATCACCTCTCTGCCTTTGACCAAGCATATTCGACTTTTCTTTCTTTCGTTTTTGTACATCACTTTTCTATTGCATTTATTTTATTTTATTTTGGATAATTTACTTTATTTGCTCTTTCTCTCTTATTTTTTTTTTCACACTTTTAGTTTTATCAAAATCAAGTTCACGTAGCAACGGATTGTTAACCTACGAAATTTATTACTTTACACCCGCTCTAGCGTATCTATATTGATCTTTAGTTTAAATACTTGCATAAAAAACAAAAATGTCAGAAACATTTCATGGATATATCGAAACAACTCAAGATGTCTTGCTCGTATTTGAAGGCTGTAGACGAGGACTTTTATCGAAAGTTTGCAGAAGACTACAAGAAAAAGAACGAAAAATGATTCGGTCAGGATCTGTTTTCGTTTTCGACGAGAGAGAATCAGGTAAGCAATGACAGGGGTTTATAGTAGGGAAAAGACTAGAAAAGTGGTTA
Organism: Backusella liffmaniae; assembly: GCA_024140265.1. Taxonomy (NCBI): domain Eukaryota; kingdom Fungi; phylum Mucoromycota; class Mucoromycetes; order Mucorales; family Backusellaceae; genus Backusella; species Backusella liffmaniae. The sequence continues at coordinate 32,678 of VCJE01002882.1, read as the reverse complement.
GAGAATTATGTGTGAAAAAAAAAAGATGGTGGCGGGGAAACGGAGCAAACAGAAAAAGGGACTTTTGTTCCGTCGGGGCTGCGGTGTATGATTGCGAAACAGCTGGATATCAATTAAGAGAAAGAAGAAAATAAAGAGAAGAAGGGGGGGGGGATAGACAAAAAATATGATTTATATATTTACTTAGGCTATTTCCGTTGATTTATTAGGAATTAAAAGATGGACAGATGGTCTTGTTTGGAGTCCATCTCGTATCTTAGGCAATTTCCTAATTTACAGAGAATTGGACAAGCGAGTACCAGGAGATAAAAAACTATCATTATCTGGAGAATCAAGACAAAGAAGCTTCAGCGCAGATCAATCTGGTATGGTAGTCGCATCCGGTATGTCGAATGATCGTAATAGAGAGCGCCGACTTGTTGGCAGCCTTTCTGACTCTTATCGATTCCGCAAAGATGGCTTGATAAAGAAGACTATGTCTATTACCATCAATGGAGTGGCTCAGCATCTTATTTCGTATTATATGCCTCACGATATCATTTCGAATAAGTTGCGCACACCATCCTCTGTTCCAGAACTAGCTAGTCTTGAGATATCACCTGAACTATTGGTTAAACAAAACTTCAGAATTCCACCCATGGTTGAGCTTCCATTTGATCAAGCTGAAGCAGGCTTAACAGGTAATGATCTTTTTATAATACACTAAAAGAAAGAACAATCAAAATGTTAATTTGTATCAATTATATTAGATGATAGACGTATTCATCCATTTCGTAGTATGTCTCTAGGATCACTACGTTCTTCAAATCAATATCAACAAAGTATGCTCGGAAGAAACGGATCCAATTCGTCACAGTTGATGTATACTTCATCTGTAGGTCAAACCAAGATGAATTTAGATAACGGTATGGACAAAAACATGTCCAGCGTTAATTTGTCAACTGACTATGGAAATCAAAATGTACCCTTCTACAGCAACACTGCTTCCGGATTTGCCCCTCTTCCATCTCCTTCTAGCATGACTTCTTCTCCTAATACACCTATGCTTTCGCCGGTTCGACATTCGTTCTCACAACCACACCAAGCAAGGCACTATTCAATGCCTGTTGCTTCAACTGGTAGCAGCTCTATTCCAAGATATGGATATCGCAATAGCTTTGATATGATGTCTATTCAAAATGATAGGCCACAAATTGGCTCTGTTCACCCTCACATGATACCTGAAGTTAATGTATACTACAACGAGACACGTATCAAGTCAGAAAATGACCATGACCATGAGTCGATAAACCAAAAGCAGCAACAACAACAATCACAGCAACAGTCTAGCTTTTCATCCAGCCCTAATATTGGACAGCTACTTAATCCAGTCCACCCTCTTAATAAGAATCCCAATCCATTGCAAACTGGTTCAGATAATAATACACTTTTCCAGTCAATGGGTATACCAGATAATACAAATTCAGCTTATCCAAATTACTCGTCTATGAACAATAGATCATCTTTTGAAGGAAAACTGCCCTCTATTCCAGATGACGGTATGGTGAGAAATAGCACAAATACAACTGGAGGCGGAGGAGGAAGTGGTTATGGTGGATACGATAGTTTTTATAATCAAAGACAGCAGCCATTAGCAAATACTCATTCTGTTTCTGATAACACCATCCCAATGTTTCGTAATGGAATAGTTCATCCATCCATGTATGATGAAATTCAGACCTATGGTAATGATAGACCGGAACTCGGGATGGAGCCTTTAATGCTGAAGTAGATCTTGTAAAAACAAACACGAAATACATCCTCATGGTTGTCAAAAAGAAAGGATGGTGATTTCTTTCATCATTTTGTATCTAATATTGTAGTTTTCTTTTATCCCTTTGTCAACTTTTTAATACTCTACTGTCATATATTCACACTACCAACACTTTTACCTCCCCTATAACATTGTTACCTTGTTTAATCAAACTACTCACACCACATTACCTCTGTCTTCTTCTTCTTCTCCTTTATTAATACATTAAATTCAAAGGACTGCACAAAAGTTTCTTTTCTATTTTTCTTCCTAGACGTTTTGATAATAGTGAAAATCACCTCTTTTTTTTTTATGCAAGACATGCTCTGTAGTATAAAAAAAAATCTATATCGATTAGAGCGCCGATTGATCCTATCTCATCATACATTTTTATTAAATAAAAAACACATTCCCATATGTAATCATATATGAAGTAAATAAAAAGCTCTTCTGTAAGTATCCTGTATACAAAGAATGGTTATTATTTGTAGGACCTTTAACGATTAAAGCATTTTAAATTTTAATGAGCATCTTGTTTCCGGTTCCTGTTAAAGCCTTCTATTTTCCTCCACCAAGTCAATACTCAGCAAATCTTATTTTGGATTTGACAAGTAACTGAAGTAGAATTTCCATTGGTCCCATCAGTTACAGATATCTAGACAAATACATTAGCAGCATAAATAATAAATATTAGCTTTTTTTTTGGCTATATAGACCGAGTGTAAAGAGTGTCGCTTTGTTGTCCTTTTTTAAACTCAACATGTAGCATAACTGAAATTATGCCTTTGAATGCATTTCCCATGCTAGTTTATCCAACTTACGCGAGAAAAAGGCGCATGGAATTAAACTTTTTTATTCTTGGAATAATAAGCTAAACTTACTAAAAATAACAACTGGATCAAAAAAAAAAAATAGAAAAGATAGATAGAAGATAATCTATTAATTTAAATAGCATGAGAGGGAATAACTCCAAGCTTTTCCAAGAAAATCCTTTGTATATGATTCCACTCTTCAGCAGAAACGAAAAAAGGCAACATTAGATGAAATCCAGATGACAGTTTACATTTATGGCATCATTATGCTCACTTTGTGAAACAAATCACAACAGATAGAGCAATTTGCATCATTCGAAAATACTATTGTTCCATTGTCCTTTTTCCATGTCGATCCTAATTTTATATCTTATTTGAAGAAAATAGTCATATGTTGGATGATTTTAATCCTTGTTCAAACAAAAATTACTTGATAAAGTACATTCTGGACTACACGACGATTGTAAATCATTCCCTTTTGGGTTTTTCGCTTTCTGAAGGTCAAGTTACTGTATACCCACTGTGATACTTACCGCCTTGGGTAGAGAAGGATCGAGAGGTGGTTACCCTGGTTATTATAAACAGGTATTCGATATTCGAATACAGCAAAAAATAACTTTTTATTTAAATAAAACGATAAAAATATAACCGTAGAATGGCGCTACGACTAGGGGGGGGGTGAGATGAGAAAGGGGGATAGGGATGAGTGGGAGAGAGAATGTTTCTTCATATCACCGTTTGAAGAAACGTATGAGTACAAACCTTGACGCGTAAAACCAGGAGGTACCTTGAAAATTAACGGTATAAAAGATAGGATGGTATAGAAAGAACAGCTACAATTAGTAAAGGAATTGATCTATATAAATGAGATGTATTTAGTGAGATATTCTTGAGTAGAAGAGCGATACTTACTTAGTGTAGTCCGGAGACAATGTAGCCAAGAAAGCTTTGAAAAATATGAGAACTATAACTGATATTTCATTACAACTAGAGCATTACTATCATATAATAAACGCATATCTTACTAAAGACTTGATTACAAGCTACCATATCTACTTGTGAACCATAAACACTTGCCCTTTGTTTGATATGTATAAAAGAAAAACCTCCATTTCTAGAATATTCATAGTGAATATTTGATCAGTCCATAGCATAAAAAAGATTGTTTAATAGTACAAGTTTATAAGGACTATATATACTCACCATTATTCTCTTTTTGTAATAGTAAATCGTATTTAGATTGATGAAAAACAGTCCTTTAATTCGTTATTTGTTTATTTGTTTTGTTTTGTTTTCCCACTACTAAGTGAAATACCAAACATCTTAACATGGCATTCGAATATCCTTTGGTTTTAGATGGAGGCGGTGCCACAGAACTAGAAGCAAGTTTTGGGAAAGATCTTTCAGGTAGGACGCTACAACTAAGAATATATGCAATGAACACACGAATTGACATTAGTCCTTGAAGGAAATTTGTGGTCTGCTCAATGCATTACTGATGATCCAAATGCCATCAAAGTAAGAACTTGAAAATATGATCTGTTTTTTAATATTTTTATTCACGTCAATAAAATTGCATAGGGGGTTCACAAGCTGTATTATGAAGCGGGTGCAAACGTCGTCACAACTTTCAGTTACCAAGCTTCATTAGAAGGTTTTCTTAAAGAAGGTTATACTACGGACCAGGCTATCGATACAATGCGCAAGAGTGTTTCTCTTGCCTTTGATGCACGTGATGAATTCATGCAAAGTCATCCAAATGATACACTGCAAAGGCTTATTGCACTCTCGATTGGATGTTATGGGGCAATTCTAGCAAATGGTGCTGAATATCACGGAAACTATGGTGATATTACCTTGGAGAGACTTGTTGAGTTTCACAAAAGCCGGCTTGAAATATTTCTTGAGGGTCATTCTGGTAAAGATGCTTTAGATATGGTCATATTTGAGACGGTACCTAGTTATATGGAAGCAAAGGCAATTAGAGAACTTGTGCTTGGCTGGAAAGCAGATCACTCTAAAAACATCCCTGAACTTCCTCCCGTTGCTGTCTCTTTCCAGTGTAAATCTAGTACAAAAATTGCTGACGGGCACTTACTTAAAGATTCTCTTGCTATACTTGAAGATATTGACCAAGTATTTTCTCTTGGATTTAACTGTACCAAACCAAAGTTCACTGGAGAGCTATTATGTACCACCGCAGAAGAGAATAGAAAGAACAAAGACAAGACTATCATTATTTATCCTGATGGTGGTGATGAGTGGGATGCAGTAGCGAGAAGTTGGAATACCAAGGATAGGCTGGTTGAAGATACATTTGCAAAAGTTCTTGGAAATGCCGTGGTGGAATATGGTCCAAAGATCATTGTTGGTGGTTGCTGTCGCACTGGACCAAGTCATATCAAAGCAATTAGGGGTATTTTAAAGTAAGAAAGGACTTTAGTATAAAAATGGAAAATTGGTAATAGTCCTGTTATCATTGATGTATTGGTACTTCCTTTTTTGGCCGAAAAGATAAAAGGAATTGGTTTAAATGAAATAAATAAATTAAAACAGTGATTTTTTGTCTTGTGGGCTGAAAAATATTTAGTGATAGATAGCAGGCATGTCAATTTCTCTATTTGTTAATAAACAAATAAGAGGTAGTGATTTGTACTGTATTTTTCAAGAAATTGAGAAAAAATTACAAATTAATGAGAAAATGTAAATTCCAGAAAGAGAACACATAGTGCAATAATCAATAACGTAACATAAATGTATGTATGAAGTAACAATAGACGATGCCATTTTATAACCACTCATTGAATTATATGACATGGAAGCAAGGATTTCCCCATCCCATCCCTTGGCCCTTTTTTTTCTAATCGGCCTTTTCTCATTAATTCTCATTAATTTGAAATTTTTTCTCAATTTCTTGAAAAATATAGTACATCATTTGTAGCTATAAAATACGATAGGGTTGCTTTATTTGATAAGAAGAACACTACTTAATTGCTCTAGGCATATGATTAAACTTAATCTGCAATTGAATAACAGCAGTGCTTACCAGGGAAGAGTGTTGGACGCAAAAGGTAACAAACAAAGATAGATTATCTGCAACTGATTCACTCAACAATAACTATGATGAGATAAGCATATCAAAAATTATGCTGTCCAATCAACACTAATTACTTTAATCTTTAAAATGTTTGTTAGATAAAGATAGGAATTATGCTTATCTCAGCAAGGTTTGTTTGTTTTATCCAGAAGGAAACCGGTGTAACATTTATACATACATCAGTCGTTACATTTACAACATCTATTACCATTGTTAAAATATGGATCAGCTTTAGTATAGGTGATATCAATGTGATTTGCATGGTTGAATATATTTCTACTAAGTTTTATTAATTATTTATAAGACCTATCTATACACGATAATCTCAGCTTTATAAGACGGAAATTAAGGGTGGAATCTACTCTGGTCATTCAAATGATCTTATATCAAATAAAGCTCAATGTTAGTTTTCTTTCAGTGTAGTAATTAATGTGTGACATTTCAATTGATAGGTTTTAAAGTATAAAGAAAACAAGAGAGGAAACAGGTATATTATTGCAAAAAGGTCTATACACCATCATAATCTTATATCCAATCATTATAAAATAAATTTATTCACAATATACACATTCAATCGTCAGTTGAAATGGATGGTATACAATAAGAAATTAAATCGGAAAGGTTCCTTAGTAATCCCGTTTACTCAAAGTAATGCTTCTGGAAGCAAGTATAACATGTGCTTTGAATAGATAAAGGTACAGATACTAATACGTTCTAGACCGCTTCTACTAAATTAATCCATGGTAATGTAAAACCCCTCAAATCGCTTGGGAAGACAAGATAGAAGGAGAAAACTGGTTGGTTCCTGTTATCTATTGTCAAGCATAAAATACTTTTTTATTAGTATTTTCTATCGTTGCCAACGTAATATGGATAGAGCCCCGAATAGTTACAGCAATTATAAATGTGATAGTAACATGAATGATCGGGACTGTTTTATATATAGATATACGCAAAGAAAAAACAAGGGGGCAGACTAGAGAGTGGGAATAAACAATAGCACTGGGTTTGAAGCACATGTCAGTTTGAAGATGAAATGGTGTCACAGCAAGATAAGTGGAATCGAAATAAGAGAAAAAGATATAAAAAGGACTACTTTTCTGGGTACAAATTTTCCAATGTCAATTGGCTGTCAACCAGGAAACCAAAGCCAGAATAAAACTAAAACTAAACCACCTTTCTTTATACCACTTACTTTCATACTTATTAACTCTTGTATATACTACTACTAATAATAATAAAATGCCAACCATATATACAGACACACCGTTAACTAAATATTCAGACCAAGCAAAAACTTGTGTCCGGCAAATCCCAAAAGCTGCTAAATCTTACATTACGGATCTGTTTCCCATTGTGAAATGGCTTCCACATTATAACACTGTTTGGTTAACAGGAGATCTCATTGCAGCAATAACAGCTGGTTCACTTATTATGCCCCAGGGTATTGCTTATGGTTAGTTTTATCCTCAGTTGAAACTAAGCATAATTTAGATGGTTTTAATTTGGGAAAACTTGTTTTGATAGCAAAAGTTGCCAATCTTCCACCTATCTTTGGACTTTATACCAGTTTTATTGGAGTAATTACATATCCTCTATTAGGAACATCAAAAGATATTAGTATTGGTAAATATATCATTCCATTTAGTAACTTAATTATACAGCTAACACTTTTCTGAAGCCACTAGTGCCATTATGTCTTTACTTGTTGGGCAAGTTGTCCAGAAATTTACCTCAACAGAGCAGTTTATCTCTGGTGAATGGACGTTAGCAGATGCTGCCATCACACTATGTCTCTTTTCAGGCATCATATGTATGTTTCTTGGATTGCTACGACTTGGACCATTATTTTATTTCATTTCCCAACCTACCATTGCCGGATTTATGGCCGGTAGTGGCTTAACCATTGTTATCAATCAACTAAAAAACATTTTCGGCATCCCAAACATCAACACATCGGAGGCTCCTTATTTGGTATTTGGAAAGACCATTGCAAACCTGAATCATGCTCGTATCGATGCCGCCTTTGGTGTTATATCTGTTGCCTTTTTATATGCAGTCAAATATCTTGCACAATATCTAACTAGACGATACCCCCAATATGCTCGCCCTCTCTTCTTTTTCAGTATTACCAGGAGCATTGTAGTCATGGTTGTCAGCACATTAATTGCTTTTTTGGTCAACCACTATGGTCATTACGAGAAGAGTCCTATCCAAATAATTGGCCCCATTCAAGCCGGCTTTCAAAATATGGGAGTGCCACATATTAAAGAGTCTGTTCTCTCTCAACTTGTTCCGGATATCCCAAGTATTGTCGTTTTACTAATCATGGAGCATGGAGCTGTTTCATCTAGTCTTGGAAGCATCTCGGATTATAAAGGTAAACTCAACCAAACCCTTCATCTCTTCTATAATTAGCTACTTACTCATTTACTTTATATAAACTTAGTTAATATAAGTCAAGAATTTTTATCACTTGGAGTAGCCAATATATTCGGTGCCTTCTTTTGCGCATACCCAGGTACCGGTGCATTTGCACGTACAGCAGTTGTATCCAAGTCGGGCGCAAGGACACCCCTTTCAAGTTTCTTTGTTGGCATTATCGTTATTCTCTCAATCTATTTTTTTACACCAGCATTCCAGTACATTCCTTTGGCATCACTCTCTGCAATTATTGCTCACTCAGTTACCGACTTGATATGGGGACCAACCGTATGGAAAAGATACTGGGATGCGGATATTTCTGAACTTGTCATCTTTTCATGTGCCTACATTATATCACTTTTTACAAGAATTGATATCGCAGTCTATGTTCCTATTGTATTATCATTTGTAATCCAACTCTATCGAACTGCTAGACCAAAATATGCAATTATTGGGCGTATCTCACTTGAAAAAAAAAATTCAGACGAAAAGGAAATCTCTGGTACTATTACTGATGGTAAAACCACTGACGTGTGTATCGATGTCGATTCATTCAAACACACTATTTATTCTCCTGTGAACCACCCAACCCTTGGTATTTATACTCAGCCAATTGATAACGGCGTTATTTGCTTTCGACCGGAAGAAAACATTGTGTTTCAAAATGGTGCATTTATTTTTGACAAACTCTTGTATGAAATAAAGCAAAGAACTCGACGAGGAAGTCCTCTACCTACCAATAAAGGAGATCGACTCTGGAACTACAGCAGTGATTGCGTAAATGATGATGGGAAACCACTCCTTCATTCAGTCATCTTGGATTTATCAGGTGTTCATCAACTGGACTATACTGGTATGGGCCACCTTGTTGATGCTGCCGTTGCTGCCGAAAGATATACAGGTCACCCCATCCATTGGTATATTGTCCTTAGTGATTCGTTAGCTTTAAGAAAGCTCCTTTTGTTTGCAGGTTTTGGTCACCAGCGACGTGCAACTAACGTTCGAGGAAGGTTTATCTCGGATCTTCAAGATACTGGAAACCAAAAAGGTCATTTACCTAGTATTGGTGGCTGTAAAACCACTGTAAAAAAATCCAAGTTTGACCATTCGCCACAAGACGATTTGTTGGAAAACCAAGAGCTTCAGATAGAAAACCTGAAAGATGTTGCTGGTAGTGAAACTTCATTGGACACAAATGTATCTTCGTCGAGTGATTCAAACCTCTGCTACTGTTTACTCCAGCCTGTGGATATTGAAAGCATAACTTGTGTTCGTGACCGTTACCCTTACTTTTTTAACTCGATACCCGATGCTGTATATGCTATTTTAAAAACAAAAAATTAGACGGTTCTAATTTAGATGATTTAGTTAGTGTTGTTATAGGGTCTGATGGAAATGATTAGATGAGGAGACTTATCAATTAGTCATTTCTGAATATTGCATTTGAATCATAATAATAATAAAAACATGGTCTATTTATAATTTTGTACATAATCGTAACCATTGGGAGTTTGATTTTACTCTGTTTCTATTCTTTTACATTGTACTCAAATAGACAAATATGTCAATACACTTATACTCTATCTATTACTAGAAATGTCTTTGAGGAACCTAATCAAGGAGCAGTAACACTGAAAAGACACAAATAGTATGGACCATCCTTTGTTAAAAATTCATCGTATATCTATATCTATATCTTGAGCCTTACGTACAAGTACGTATTTGGTATTGGGTAACTATCGCTACCATTTTAATCCAATACAAATGTATACACCATAGCAATGGGTATTTATACCTTTTTGAGTGATAATTATAGCACTCTAATAACAGTATTTATACCTCTATGGTTAATTACAACAGTAATAATATAAATTGATATTTGTATTAATGGATATACCTTTACCAATGTCAGCATTGATCGACTAAAAAAAAAACCAGGAACAAAATCGACCAATAGTCACACTCGGGCCGGATTGTGACATCTCTCTCTCAAAATCGAACAGGCAAAATCCCCCTTCAGAATCCATTTTACAATTCTGCGTTTTCTTCATACACTGTCTCTCTCTTCTTTAATTTTTAATTTTTTTTTAAAAACAAGCCACAACCACAACCACATATATATTTATATACATATAAATATAGTTTTTTGTATTCGTTAATAAACGCGGATCTCTTTTACTATCTTTTAATATATATATATATATATACAAATCAGATCTCTTTTTATTTTAACATCTCATCATCATGCCTTTACTTAAACGTAAAAGACTTCCACCCATCCAGCCGCCTGAATACGACTCAACCAGAAAGGAATCAAGAGAATTGACTGTTTGGTATTCGCGATTATCACAAGAAATATTTCAAGATTATTCGTACGGTTTCGTTTTGACTGACAGTTTAATATACAGAATACGCGTTATATATAATATACTGATACATTTTATATATTTTTATAGTGAATACTTAAAACGAGTCTCACTTTATAAGAAACCAATTTGGCAATGTGAATCAACTGGTAAATCCAACTTGACATTTACAGAGGCTTTAGAAAGTGAGCGAACGGAAAAGGAGCGTATGCAAGATAAGTTACCAGGACAGCTTCAAAAACGTGTATTACTTAGGGTTCAATTTCGTAAGTGTTATTTTTGTTATATATGATGGTCAAATTATTTACTTGCATTTACCATAGAAACCTCTCGTTTGGATGCATTGGTTGACGACGTGTATCAATATTTTCAAACTCGATTTGTTGTGGGAGAAAACATTAATTGTATTTGGGATGATAACATTGCGTAAGTGATATTAATTCAACAAAGCGATATTGAGTACTTAAAAGGCTTATAGTTACAATGCCACAATATTGGAAGCACTTAATAAACCAGAGGATGAAGATCAGTTTTACAAGGTGCAATTGATCGATGAAAATTCAAATGGTATCTCTGATTGTATTGGAACAGTATCTCAATCCAAATTAAAGTAAGTCATTCTTAGTTATGATTGCTATTAAAAGTAAATGCTAAAAACTCATGTTGTATTATAAAAAGGCGTGATAGGCTGGCTTTTTCAAAGAACTTTTTGAAAAAGTTTATTAAGGAATATACTGTCAAAGA
>VCJE01002882.1:7256-20246 GCA_024140265.1 Backusella liffmaniae | reverse complement strand
TTTTTTTTTTTTTTTTTTTTTTTTTTTTGAACAAACCCTTTTTATCTTAAAAGTAACTTTTGTTTGTTAAAGATCATATATGGAGGAATGCCAGGAACAATTGACAGAGCTTCGAAAGCAAAAGATTGAATTAAGTAGAGAACGTAAACGAATGTAGGTTCAACTCGAATTTTTATAACATCATCACCGACTTATTATCCCTCTTTTTCTAGCCATGCTGAAAGAATCGAATTAGAAAAACTGCAAGAAGAATCTGTCCAAAATATTGAAGAGAAAGAACAGGAGGTTCAGCAAGTTCAATCAGAAGACGAAGATGACTGTAACGATTCGGATAACGATTCGGATAACGATGAAGAGGACGCACTGTAAGGATATTTTTACACATACGTCTAATTATATCATCATGTTGATCACTTATCGAAATATTCATCTACTTATAGTCGTAAAGCTCAACGTGAAACTGAAGAATTGACACGTCATGAGTCTAGACAGGCGGCCATGAAACGCCGTCAGTTTGAACGTGAAGAGCGTGAAGCCAAACGTCTAAAGATGCATCATTTACAGCGCGAAGAGGCTCGCATCAGAAACCAAGAAGTAAAAGTACGTAATGATATGCGTAAAAAGTTAGATGAAGAGGAGCGTGCCATGCACAAAAAGGTAATTTCGAAATAGTGTACATATTAAACAAAAAAAAAACCCCCCAATATATACTCATGATGTTTACAGGAGGATCAAATCGAAAGAGATATGCGTAAATTCAGTACACATCGTATTAAACCTCTCGGACGCGACAAGTTCTACAACCGTTATTATTATTTGGATGATATTGGAGGCATGATGATGTACGGATCAGGTAGATTATTTATGCAATCACCTAGTGACTCTGATTTGATGCTACTTCAAGAACGTGACGATGAAACCGTTGAGGAAAAGGAGCATCCATGCGGGCGTGGTGGCGGTGTGGATTTTGTTGGGCAATTAATGAAGGCACAGGGCTTAGAGAGAGAATTTGGTTTTATAGAGGAAAAGTTGGCAAAGGATCAGACGTCGGCAACCGTTGAATGGTGGTGTTCTTATGATAAGCCAGAAGATGTAGGTTATTTTGGCACTTGAACCTTTTTTTTTCCTTTGGTTTTTGCGCTTACTAACTGCTATTACAGATTGAGAAATTACTAGAATGGTTAAATCCAAAAGGTATCCGTGAATATCGACTTAAGCGTGAAATAGAGAAGTACCACCATTACTTGCTTACTGGTATGAAGAAGCATAACTCGGTAAGTGTTTACAATGATCGATTGTTTTACACATATATTTATTTATTCTTCATGTATATTTTTGTATACAGGAACAACAAGCATCACTTAAGCATGAGGTGCCTCGTCACAATACACGTAGCAAAAATACACCACAATTCCCTCCAGGTTCATGGCTCTCATACATCAATAAGCTTGCTAAATAATAACAATAATAATACTAGTGTAGTTTCAGTTTTCTTTCCTTTTTCTTTATTATAATAGACAATCTCACAACATCCATCAACCTTCTCGACATTATTGACAAGAGCAAGGACATTAAAAAAAAATTAAAATAAAATAAAAGAGTATTTATAATAATAGTTTGAGCAAAAGTAAATGTAATAAAAAAGAAGCATAAAATCAGAATATGTTTTATAGAAATGGAAGCACAGGAAGGCGACAAAAAAAAGCGTATTCACACATTCATTTCAAAAAAACCTCTATTAATCCAAACAGGTAAAAACAGAATTAGTTTGTCTGAGTATTATTTCACATTCTCAGTTTCCAAATGATGTAAAAATCCAGGAACTTTAAAAAGCAAATAACTCCCACGGGGTTATAAAGAAGTAAAACGGACGGGAAATGCTTTTTGCGACCGTTTGGTTTAAATAGAATTTCCACGCATAAAAATCAACCACTTTTTTTACATGAGTGAAATCTAAAGACATAACAAGAATAGTTAACTGTGATAACGAATCAAAAACGCGTCTTGTATTAAATATAGAATCTATAACATAAATGGTGATCTTTTTCGCGGGATTTTATATAAATGAAAGAGAAAGAGGAAGAAAGGGGAGAAAAAACAACAATAAATTTTTATAAAACTCGGAATGAACAACACACTACTTAAACGTATAGCCTGTAAATCATATCTTGTCCCACTCCATCTTACTCATTAAGAACATATAGAGTTGAATTAACATGACAAGTATCATGTGATCGTGGATAATTAACAAAAACAAAGGTGTAAGATGTAAACATTTAGTCTGACAAAACTCAAATCCAACCTTGTGAAATTTTTGATATATATTTTTTTTCGTTCCCATTTTCTTTTTCTTTTCTTCTTCTTTTTCTTCTTATTACTGTTTTTTTGTTGTTGCCAGGAAAACACTATATAAATCATGGCCGCTGCTGCTTCTCGTCAAAACGTGACACGTCTTCTCGGTCTTTTACAGTCCGGTGCCAACGCCTGTCCCTGTCACTCCCATGCCCACTCTCACGGACCCACCGCCGGTGCATTCTCTAGCTTGCTTAAGTATGGTCGTAACTATGCCAGCGAGAAGGATTCAACTGACTATGCCTTTGAAATGGCTGCCAGTAACATTCGTTTCGGTCCTGGTGTCACCAGGTAAGGATGGATAAAATGAATCAAAGTCAATACTATAAAATACTTACACACAATGTGACAATAGTGAAATCGGTATGGATTTGAATAACATCAATGCTACTAAGGTAGCTGTCTACACTGATAGCACTGTAAGTTTTTTTTTTTTCTTCACACAAAAATCTTAATTAAAGCGGGTTATGTAATATGAATACTTTTTCTCACGGTTGTTGTTACATATATAGATCGCTAAGCTTCATCCCTTGAAGGCTGTTGTCGAATCATTAGACAAGCACAAGGTCAACTATGTTATTTATGATACTTGTCGCGTCGAGCCTACCGATAGCAGTTTCAAGAGCGCTATTGAATTTGCCCGTCAGCATAACCCCGATGCTTTTGTTGCTGTTGGTGGTGGTTCCGTTATTGATACCACCAAGGCTGCCAGTCTTTACAGCTCTCATCCTGAAGCTGATTTCTTGGATTTCGTCAATGCTCCTATTGGTAAGGGCTTGCCCATCAGAAAGAAGTTGAACCCCTTGATTGCAGGTAAAGAAAAATGAGTCTTGGTGACGTTTAAAACGTGTAATAACAATGCAAAATAGTTCCCACTACCGCTGGTACTGGTTCTGAGACCACTGGTACTGCTATTTTCGACTATGAACCTCTTCATACCAAGACCGGTATTGCTCATCGTGCTCTCAAGCCTTTGCTTGGTATTGTTGATCCTTTGAATACCCGTAGTATGCCTTCTCAAGTCCATGCTTCCAGTGGCTTGGATGTATTGTGGTAAGAATTTTTGTTAAAATATCTGCGGAAGGGAGAGGGGAGGTAAAAAAAAAGGACACGAGTTTTAAACTTTTTTTTCAATTTAGTCACGCTCTTGAATCATATACTGCTTTACCTTATAACCAACGTTCTCCTCGTCCTAAGGATCCCATCTTGAGACCTGCCTACCAGGGTTCCAACCCCATCAGTGACGTCTGGTCCCTCCATGCTTTGAGAATGGTCGTTGAATACTTACCTAGAGCTGTTAAGGATCCCGAGGATCATGAAGCTCAAAGCCAAATGTTGTTGGCTGCTACCTTTGCCGGTATTGGTTTCGGAAACGCTGGTGTCCATCTTTGTCACGGTTTGAGTTATCCTATCAGTGGTCTTAACACTAAATATAAGCACCCTGGCTACAATGTTGATCACCCCATTGTTGTAAGTATTACACAGATGCCTTTATATGGATTAAAATCAAGATTCTAATATCAAACTCTTTTAATAGCCTCACGGTGTTTCTGTTGCCTTGACAGCTCCTTCCGTCTTCCGTTTCACTTCTGCTGCTTGTCCTGATCGCCACATTGATGCCGCTGCTGCTTTTGGTGCCGATCCTTCCCAAATCAAGGAATCCATGGCTGGTGAGGTACTTGCTGAGAAATTGACCCGCTTCCTTGAAGACCTTGGTGTCCCCAACGGTTTGTCTGGTCTTGGTTTCGATACCTCCATGATTCCTAGCCTTGTTGAAGGTGCATTGCCCCAGCATCGTGTCACTAAGCTTGCTCCTGCCGGTGAACCTGCTGCTGAGCAACTCGCTTCTATCTTTGAAAAGTCTATGAAGAACTACTAAAGAAAACATATCTTTTTTGTATAAATTAAATAAACTAAAGTTTCGTTTCGAATGTAAAATTTCGTGTCTCCTCGGACAACCAGTTAAAATATAAGCGTGGGTGTCCTTTTGCAAAATGGCTTAACCGGTTGTCACACCCGGTTGAATTTTACTTTTTTTTTTATTTTTTTGCAAAGTGACACATCTTTTCCGGTAAAGCTACAAATCTTTACTCGTGTTTTTATAATATTCGTACGAGGAAAAGGGTTGAGAGGAAGATTTGATATATCATTAGCGAAACCACTGTCGAAAATATGTTCAAACACAATACAGACAAATCTATAAATATGAATGAAAAACAAACAAACAAATCACTGAGAGTAACTGTTATTGTTTCCGCATCTTACTTTTGATTTTTTAAGTACTACTTGCCACAGTTTTCCTTTCTATTAGCAAAGTGAAGCTATAAAAACCCTTCAAAAGTCAACTTGATAAGGAATATTACCATCAAATTAGCTATTGCATTTTCCTATGTTCGTTTGTTCACTTACTTCTTTGTTTAAATCCTATCATAGCACTTACCTCGCTATTTTTTTAACGAATCCCACTTGATTACTTTCTTTTTTTTTTATATATAAAGACTATTTTGCAGCCTTTTCTCTCCAGTAATGCTTTTTAATAATGAAAATACTTGTCATTCTCCTTTATAAAAAGAGGTAGGTGATAATATTTAGAAAGATAAAGAAGCACGTGGTGATTCTAACGGTCAGTGTCTTTTTTCCTTGATGTGAGTACAAAAAATGATAATCAATGACAAGTACGGCCATTGTACTGACCTTGTTCTCTCTTTCTGTATCTCGATTTTACTCCATCAACTCAAATTCCTTTCTCCGACTCCAAAAGTATTGCCTCCGGTCCGAACAAATTACTTCACTACTTTTGATATGAAATCCAATTCCACTTTTCGCTATTTGGTTTGCCAGTTCTTACTGAAAAAAAACGAATAGCTTAAATGCCATCTGCCATTCAAACAAACGCAGAAGAAAATGTACCAGTTTTACAACGAGACTTTTCAACACTTACAAACATTGAAGAGATAAGAGAATGTTTACGTTTGTTAGATGAAGAAGAAACACGAATCGACGCTTCGCTAGATGACATGTTGGCCCAGGAAAAATCCTTAGACTATGCCTTAAGCACTTTGGATACGTTACGGTAATAAAGAAATGATTTGTTTTGGTATATTTAGATATGAATGGCGTGATTAAACCAATATAAAACTGTGTCTATATATGCATAGTCCTCAGCTTGGGAGTTTAAACGCAGCTTCCTCGCAAATGACAAATACCATTAATAAAACGTCTCGCTTAGCAGAAGTGATTAGTGATAAAGTTAGACAACTTGATCAGGAGCAGGTACAGTGTCTATTCGTGTGTTGATAGTGTATACATATCTAATATAAATACACAGTCACGAGCAAAAGAAGCGATAGGATACGTGGAGAATGTTCAAGAATTAAAGCACTGTGTTTCCAGTCTACAAAGTGCGATTGAACAAAAGGATTACGATGAAGCTGCCCTATTACTACAAAGAGCTTCCAAGATTCCATCAGAGATATTAAACGGATCACTTGCTGAATTTACAGTGCCCACATCAGAGAATCCAAACCATCCAGCAAAGACACTAGCCGACGCAAAGGCCAATCTATTTGGTATCTTTTCACAGAGATTCGATGACGCCGTGGCACAGAGAAATCAAGCAGATATTACTCGATACTTTAAACTATTCCCTCTTATTAATTGTCAGACGGAAGGATTGGATAAATATTCGAGATTTGTTTGTAATATTATAAAGGCAAGATGTACCGAGGAATTAAAGAGTGGTTTAGGTATAAAAATAAGACGAATCAAAAAGATCTTTATTAAGCTCTTCTTGTTGTTTATCATTAGTTGCTGTTCCAACCTATTTTGCTGATGCACTTACGAGGTTGTTTGAAAATATCGCAGTTATTATCGATCAACATCAACCCTTGGTAGAATCACATTATGGAAAAGGAAAGATGCTAAGAGTCATACAAAGGTTGCAAGAAGAAAGTGATACTCAAAGTGCCGCTATTCTTGATCGCTTCTTGCAAAATAGAAAATTGGAAGCCAAGGTAAAAAGGTTGATTTATATTGAATTGAAAACAGTGAATTACTAAACAGCATATACACACATAGTTAGTAGAAATACAAACTGTTATGATTGCCATGATGCGTAGTAGCACAGCAAGTGCCATTGTCAATAGATCAAATACAAATACAAACCTACAACAGCAGTCACAACATCAAAAAACAAATAGCGAAATCATTAGTCCATTGGTTGAACCACGTCAATTGGACCAAAACCTTCTCGAACTCTCGCTAATAAGCCAACGTAGTGTTTTATTCAACAGTTTTATTAACGAAAGAGCAAATGACGAGATGGAGGTACTCTTGGGTTCTGACGAAAAAGAAAAGGAGCTTGTAATGAAGGGTAAAGACAGCCGTTTCTATGGTGACAATGGTCTTTTGCTTTCATCAGGACTTACAAAGCGTGTACGTGAGCTGATGAGCTCATATCTTGTCATTGATGAATACATGCTGAAACAGAGTGTTGATAAAGCCATGAAGTTGGATGATTACGATCCCGATATTGGACAGACATCTACATGTGTTGATGATATCTTCTTTATTTTAAAAACCGTTCTAAAACGGTGTATCTCTACCTTTGAACCCGAAATCACCGGATCTACAGTCCGAATCATACTCAAAGTACTTGACAATACATTTATTAACCAGTTCCAACAAAAATTATCTACCATCTTTACAAGCCCTGAAACTGTTGGTGGTGGTAGAAACACAGAGCGTGCTTTGGAATTGGCCAAAGTGAATTATATGGTGGTGCTGAATAATCTGGATGTTAGTGCAGATTATACCCATCGATTGGCAAAGGAGGTCCAACCTGAAATTGAAAACGGTATTTGGAGAAATGAAGAGGAAGATATTAAAAAGGCAAAAGAAAACATAAGCGAGTTTGAAGGTGCGGCTGATAAGTTTCAACAAATTCTAAAGGTAATACATTTGTTATTCTTCATTTCTTCTACTGTTATGGTATTTACACTTCCCTATCTATATAAAACAGGGTGGACTAGACCAACTTTTGAATCAAATGTTAAAACCTCGTATTCGACCCCTCTTCCAAGAAGCCTACCGTGAAGTCAAATATGTACTCGAGGAGGACGAATACAACGAAGCGGACATTGAAGAGCGATTTGTAAAGCGATTTCGTAATGGATTCGATAATCTGATTTCAATCTATAGGCGTACTATGACCGATAACAACTTTGTGGCCTTGATGGGATTGCTATTGGATGCATTGACATCCCAATGGGAACGTATCGTATTCCAAACTAGATTTAATCAGTATGGTGCTCTTCGATTTGATAAAGATTTACGCTCCATTATTCATTATCTGTCTTCAATGACAGAATGGTTGTCTAGGGATAGATTTACAAGGTTAAATCAAATGTCAACGCTATTAAATTTTGAAGAGGTAAATCATTGAAGAGGGTGTAGGGGCTATCAAACTAACCAATATATATATATATATGTATATATACATACATATACATAGCCGTCCGAAATATATGACTTTTGGGGTGCAAAGTCGGGTCCTGTTAGCTGGCGTCTAACAGTAACTGAAGTCAAAAAGATTCTTGCTTTAAGACTTGATTTCGATGCTGAAGAAGTAGCAAACCTTTTACCAAAAAGTTAAAAATATATACCTTTTTTAATATTATTTATTTATGTGCTGAGTGTACAACAAATATTGTACAATGTAATAAGAGAAATGCAATATAATGGAATTGTAAATGATATATGTATATAAGATTATCGTAACTTCTTTGATTCTTCTTCGTCTTCTTGTAATGCCTTTAACAGATCACGCTTAGCCATTCCATTGAAATCCACACAATTCAAGCCAATTGAACTAGCAATGGCTTGTCTAATGCGATGACCGAACTGGGCGGCGCCTTCACCTCGACTATGCATATTTGGCTCACAATAAACAACGTCAACGGACGACATCCATCGTGTCATTTTATAGAATGCATAATACATAAAACCCTTACGAGTATCCCAATAAGGATCACCAAAGTATCGATTATACCTATTATTATCACTGTTATTACCCATAATTCCTCATCATGTTAAAGTAACCTACTTGATGCCTACAGGGCACACCTTGACACCCAACTCGAATGCTCCTTTTTGGAAACGAATGGCATATTTATTATTGACACATGTACCTTCTGGGAAAATAATCATTGGGTTGGGCCATGTTTCGGGATCTCTTACATGTCTCTTTAAGCTATTCATGCTGTCATGATTAATATATGTATCATAAAATAAATAAGGGGGATTACCTTTCAGATAAGTCTTTTCTTTCGGTTAAGTTGGAGCGATCAAAAGTCATTGAATGCAAATAATTCAGACCATTGTTTTGTAGAAAGCCTATACCACATTTTAATACATATACAATATGCAAGTAAAATATAAACTAACCAAGAACGCCAGTGTGTTTAGCCATTACGACAGCATGAGGGTATTTATGAGCACTGAGTAAGATATAATCCAAATAAGACGTATGATTTGCCTTTATAATAATTAAAGTTAATAAACAAATCAACAAACAATTTAGTAAATAATAAACATACCACAAAAACATGTGGTTCCTGGATTTGGGGTTTCTTTCCCTTGTAATTGACTTTGACACCGAGAGAAAATAAAATGCCTTTACAATAATACTTGACACAGGTTCCCTTTTTTTTTTATATTAGTGTTAATATTTTCATCTCTATTTTTTTTACAGTGATATGTATATAAATACATTATATTACCACAAGTGAGCTGTTCTTTAATGTGACAGCAATAGGAAGTGCAGTAAAAAAGGCAACAGTGGAAGCAGTCAAGCTGATAATTCGAAGTGGTAAAAGAACACCATAGCGTATCAATGCACTAGGAATCCCCACTATATATTTGAACATGTTCATAAAACGACAGTTTGTTGCTGCTGGTTTGTCGGTCATGAAGCATTTGTAAAATGACAACTATTTATCATTCATTCAGTATTTTATCCATAAAGACGCATGTTAACTAGAACTTACTAGTTCTTCTCGGGTATATTCTGTTGTAGATGATCTTTTATTAATTATTAGTACTTGTCGTTTTTACCAGGGATTTTACGCTATGTTATTACTTTTTTAGTGTGCCTTGGATATAATCACTTCTCATCATATCCAGTGACTCAGTCGACAAGCTATTTGGGTTTATCGATAAGCTCGTTGTCAGCTCGTTAAAACTGGGTTCTTGTGGTGGCATCTTTTGTTATTATTGCAACCTGGAAAAGGTCGAGTATGTTAAAAAAGGTAAAACAAGAAATATATGAAAACAAAACAAAAAAAATAAACTCTCCTTCGTATAAATTCAACCAATTGACATCCTTGTTAGTAAACAGTCTCATTATTCTAACGGCGCTATTTTTTACAGGAAGGTTTCATCTTTTTTTTATAATAACCAAGGGGATAATGCCAGCATCATAGCTCATATTCATTCCACATTACCATTTACTTTTTGCCTTCATTATAAATTGGTATGATAGTAATACCATCAGAAAGTACTCGAACAGTCTTTCACTTCCTCTGGTTTTTCCTTTTTTAGGGAGTGACTGTTTTCTGGTTTTTAAATGGAATGAACTCCAGCCAACAAAAAGACAACTTTTGCTTTAGTCACAAACACATATGGTAGTTAAAAGAAGTAGACAAGAAGTAACAGAACCTATCATTCCTGTTAATGACAATGGAATTGACGATGAAAATGGCTTTGGAGAAGATTCTGATCTTGCACTCGCATATGAATCCTATAGAGCAATCACAGATAGCGATATCAAAGCTGTGTTTCCTCAAGCTATACAAAATAAAATTGTAAATGCAGATTATCGATTCCCAGATATTCCAGAATCGACATTGCAGTCATTAAAAAAGCTAAAAACTGAATGGGTAATTGGAAATGAACTTTTTTTGGGAAATGCGCAGCGTGTTTCTGTACATGTACTCAAGTAAGAATCATCACAAAATAACCTGAGAGAATTTTTTAACAAAGACATATGAATAACAATTTTAGTGAGACAGCCAAAACACATTCATTAGACAGAGACCAAGCAAAAGATGGACTTGGTGATATGATTTCAGAAATTGATAAAAAACTTCGGATGTTACGTTTCCCTGTTACGACTGATAAAATATTTGATCCATATGCACTGGATGAATACGTATGTGTATTGCTTTGTTTTGTTATAAAGCAAGTAGTAACTAACTACATCTTTAGTTTGAATTAGTGAAGGATTTGGAGCGTTATATTGATCTTTATACAAAGACCTATGATGACCATTTGCCTGTTTTGGATCAATTAGAGGAAGCACAACAGAAGCATGATGAATTGGTTAAAGAGATTGAGAGGGTTGAGATGTCGCTTGTATGTTTTCTTAGTTGTTTTACCTGTAGTATTTTTCTAACACTTATTTTTTCTTATAGAGAGAGAGCCAAGATTATGCAGAACCCGTAGTTGATGCAGATGATTACACACAAAGTCTATTGCTATTTAATTCAAATACATTAAACCTATTCACTTCTTAAAAGAAGAAAAATGCTATTTATAGGAAAATAGGGAATCCCGATTTGGTTTACGCATGAACAACCTGACTTTGTTCAACAATGCTTTACTTTATATACACGTCTCGATTCCTATACCACTCCTTATTTGTTATTTACTTAATCATACAGTTTATTAAAATACATAGTCATTATTATCATTATCATTGGTATTATTATAAAGGATATACCCAGTTAGGGTCTTCGCGATCCGTTAAGTTCATGTTAACATCAGTTTGGGCATCAGAATGACCACCAGTCTTCTTTTTGTTCAATCTGGCCAGCCAGAGTCGTAACAAAACGAAAGAAATCATCACAACAATATTTGCTGCAAAATAGCCCCACATGGCACTTTTATATTGTGGAGATTCATGAGCTACCATCATCAAGGGACCAATAAAGTTACCCAGTGTAAATGCAACCATCAGCATACCATTATAAAATATTTTCTTGGAATAACCGGAAACAGTACTAGAAATTGCGACTACGACTAGTGTGTAAGCACCACTGCTCGACCATTGGAAGTAGTAACCTAAAAGCTTGATGCGCGCTTGTGGAAGAACTGCAAGTAACAAACAACCAAGGGCAGAAACTGCTGTCAACAAAAAGCCACTGTATGCAAGCTGTCTAGTTTTTCTGTGGATAATAACTGCTATAACAACAAATACAGACGATATTGTACCACTAGGAATCTGAAGAAGAATACTTTGATATGTGCTAAAGCCCAAACTCTTAACCAGTACGTTGGCATACAGGACCAATGCGCCGGTTTGAAGACTGTTAAGCAAGGCCATGATAAAAATAAGATAGAAACGTGACTCTTTTAATGCTTCCAAATATTGGTGTGTGTTCACCTTTCTCTTACGAACAACTGCATTATCACGAGTACGCTCTTCGATAATCGCCTTCTCGTCTTCAGTAACGCTTAGCCATCGAGAATTGGGGCTATCGATTAAGAAAACGAAGACGCAAATGGCTATGACAACAGTAATGATACCCCAGATTATGTAGCCCCTATTATATGCATTTTGATTAGTATATGTGTATATGGACATATGAAATGATATCTTTACATTCTCCAAGCAACAAGTCCATTCACAGGCTTCATATTAGCGACACCGACTGCAGAACCGGATCCAATAATACTAGCAAACCCATTCATAAACCATAAAAATCCAAAGCATGCCGACTGCTCACTGCGTCTATACATTGTATTGAAGATTAACAGCAACACAGGATATGATACTGATTCAAATAGACCGAGCAAGACACGCGTAGCCGCAAGTTGAGCAAAGTTGTTACAGAAACCTGTCGCAATAGTGGTTACCCCCCAGAAAAATAACATCACACCAAGGTATTTTCCAACAGGTACTTTTTGCAGGATATAATTGTTGGGAAACTGGTAAACAAAGTAGCCTAGGTAGAATAAAGAGCCGAGCCAACTGTATTGCGAGTAAGTCATCCCTGTGTCTTCAATAATGCCAATAATCGCTGCTACACTGAGAATTGCTTTGTCGATAAACTATAGATGATTACAGTATAAATATATTTATTGCTATGTTATAAGTAATGTTGAGCTAATTGCCTGAATAAAAATGACCAATCCTGCTATAGGTAATAATCTCGAATTTAACTTTCGAACATATTTCTTCTCTGCTTCAGATTTCTCAAATTTTTTTGGAGTAATCTCTTCTTCAACAGATGACGGATTTGATCCATGATCGTATTTTACAATTTGTATATCTTTATCTTCAATCACCTCTCCCATTTCACTGTTTGTTCCTTTTTTGTAGTTAACAAGAGTAAACTGGGAAAAGAAGGGTTCACCAGTCAAGTCAATTTATATTAAAATCAAGACATAATTTTGTTCGCACACTTCAAGTCTTTGTAATATATATTAGCGTATACGAGAATCGTTATTATAACATGTAAATTATGCAGCACCTCTTTTTTCAATGGGAAAACATACTAGTAATGCTCACGGTATCTAATTCTGGTCTTTCCGCTCACACTGATTTAATATTTCCCAAACATCAATTGGGTGATCCAA
>VCJE01002873.1:0-15848 GCA_024140265.1 Backusella liffmaniae | reverse complement strand
AAAAAAAAAAAAAAAAGACATGTATATTTTTGTTTAACGCACTGATTATAATAATATTCAGAAAGAAATAAAGTGATTGCATATATATAAATATAAAACAGTTGTAGTTTTTATTGCTAGTATGTATATTCATTTTCGACTTGAATGACCCCTCTTGAAAGAGTCCGACTCATTAGCTGATTTAGTATCTACAATGCGACTGAGATAGCTTGATATTTTTTCAAGCTATTTTGAAGGGAAAGATATTGTCCACGTGAGCGTTTTACCAAATACAAAATTGGAAAATAGGCAATAAACTTGAAGTCAATAAACTTTTTATTAGTGTCACAAGATTTAATAATGAGTATATATAATTCAAACTGTACTTTTTCTGATTCCATTTCTTCTCTTTCTTCTTTTGTTTCCTTTTTCCTACCAATCTACATGGATAATGATCAATACAGATCCCTCTATTTGGTCATTAAAGCATCTTGAATATGGATTATTGGGCTTATTGTTCACTGTGGATTTCTTTTTGATTCAATCACCACCACTCATCGTTCGTATTTTATTAGCAGGAACCTTAATTGCATCATTCTGGATACCTTATATTCGACGTTTCACTATACCTGCATTACCAATTTTTGGCTGGTTAATTACATTTTACGCCTGCCAGTTTATCCCTACAAATTACCGACCCACCCACATCTTCGTCAACCTCCTACCTACCCTTGAACGGGTTCTTTACGGTGCTAACCTATCTGAAGTGATATCCCAACATACCCATCCTTTTCTTGACGTTTTAACTTGGATTCCCTACGGCATCATGCATTTCAGTTTTCCGTTTTTATTGTCCTTAATACTGTATATATTCGGTCCTTCCGGTTCATTAGAAGTATTTGCAAGTGCATTTGGTTATATGAACCTTGCCGGTGTTCTGACCCAGCTTTTTTTCCCTAATGCATCACCATGTAAGATCATAAAAGCCATGTTATCTTGATAACTAATTAACCAAACCCTTTATTTATTTTACCACTTTTAGGGTACGAATTGAGTTATGGGTCCGCACCCGCTAATTACTCTATTCCTGGGGAAGCTGGTGGACTTTCTCGTATTGATACCATCTTGGGACTTGAGCTGTATGGTTCAACCTTTAGTACTTCACCACTTGTGTTTGGTGCATTTCCCTCACTTCATTCGGGATGTGCCACGATGGAGATGTTGTTTGTCATTTACCTCGCGCCTCGACTAAAACCACTTGCGATATTATATGTCTTGTGGATGTGGTTTTCAACAATGTATCTCACTCATCATTACATGATTGATCTGGTTGGGGGTTCCATCTATGCGATTTTAACTTTTGTGGTGGCACGAAAACATTTACCAGAAATTGAAATCCACCACGCAGATTTGGAATATCTTGGCATTACAAAGAAATTAAGTCTGCTTGCGGATTTATTTGGTCGTCCCAAGCAAAGTATCAAGGATCAGTATGAATTATTTTTTGTATAAACAGTTTCTCTCATTGTCACTATTGATTTCCAGATACACTTGGTTTGATTTCTTTTTTTCTTTTTTCTGTGGATGTTTTTCTGCTTTTTTTCTGTGTATTTTTTCTGTGTTTTCTTATTTATATATATATATAATTTATAATTGGCAACATTCTAGTTTTTTCAAAATAATAACAATAACAATACAAGAATAGTAGTCGTAATAACTCTAATAGTAATTCTAATCAAAATAAAAATTAGCTTCTTGCATTAACTAATATCCTGCAAAGCAATAATGATCAATGTTACTACTATTTAAGTTTTGGTCTAAATAATGCTTGACACTGTAAACCGACTCTTTTTTTAATTAATATTTATAAAGACGAAAGAACATATCGAAAACTAGTTATGTGGGTTATATGTTAATAACAATCAGCCCTTATTTAGGAATACCACAATATATCTATTTTATCAAAGAAACAGGTTATAAACATAATGAATTACTATTGTTATTGTTGTTTTTATTATTGCCGTTCATTGATTCCAAAAATAACCAAAAGAGGAAGATACACGGATGAATGGGTTTAAACATTGATGATACAAACCGAATAAACGAAATGGAGCATGATGCTTAAAATATTATACATCTTGAAATGAACCGGCTATGCAAAAGTGATAAAACATAATCCACAATCCAGTACTAACCCAACAACTTGGAGTACAACCCTATGTATATTTTTGCTTTTGCAATGACTCCTTAATAATAATAATAACAATCTGTTCACTTTTATTGCTTGGTGTTCTATATTCATATCTATATTATTGCCATTATTATCATTTGGTCTTTCAAGAGAATACAAAAAGAAAAGATGTTATTATCAAATCAATTTCTTTTCTTATGCCAATGTAGTAACTTTGCACTAATAAGTGCCAAAGTAACACCAGTAAAGGCCAAACGTAAAAAAACTGCAATGAACACTGCCTTTCTTATAGAACGAAAGTAAGCTTTGTCCCACCCAGCACGAGTTTTGCTAAAAACGAAATAAAGTTGTGTAAATAGCCTTTTTTCCATATTCCTTACCTCATCAAATCGATGATGAATTTTACCTATTTAATGTCATTGTTGTAATAAGCTTGACCAACCATCCAATATCAGGACGAGAATACTCTGGCGCTTGCCCGGTTAATCTAATAAACCCCAAATTGTCCTTTTTACTGAATTCTACAAGATCTCTAGTTATACGCATTGTAAGACCCCATAAGCGAAAACGTGTTTCGCTGTGGCAGGGTAAATCCACAGAGGGGAAAGTAACTGAACCCAACATCAAACGTGTAAACCAACCAGTCCATTTAGCTCGTATGTGTGTTACTGATAGATATTCCGTCACTGGGCGACTGGGGTAAACTTGGTTTGACAAAAAAAAGGACAATGGGATCCCTGAACAGGTAATATTTGATCAAATTCGGTTCGGCCATACACAATGTCCCACACTCTTAATGTATGCAACTTACACTGAGCATCTGCCACTTCAGATTCTTGAAGCTTTAATGTTGGGGTTTCATGTACGACCTGCAGAAATACTTTACAAACAGACGATATGTTATTAGCAAACGCATCAATATAAAGCTGAGCACCATACCAAAAGGAACTAATATCATCAATAGTTTGTCATTAATAGTGGATGATAGCTCACGAGAATCCAAACAACCGAGACGAATAAAGTTGGGTGTATCCAGATCTAATCCAATCTCCTCTAGTACCTCTCTTTTGACTGTATCCTCATCAGTTTCCCCTGGTTCGTTCTTTCCTCCAGGAAATGCACAGTGACCTGACCATCTTGTAAACTCTCTCTTTAATATTTACACGACTCTTTCTATTTTGAGGCTTCTTCATACCTATCACCGACTCTGGTAGCTCTCTGCATAAATAAAAGCTGTGCTTCACCCTTTTTTAGCCAATCCTGCTTAAAAAAATCGTCAAGACTATTTACAGGTTTGGATTCCTTTGTGTCTTTATTATGCCATCTCAATATGGCCGCTACTGCAGCCCTTCTCTTCTGATGAGCAGGTGAAGGAATGTGATGAGCTTCATGCTGAGCAATGTTGTAGCAAAGTCTTTCAAAGTCTAAAAATAACGACAGTCTTGGTTTATACGCAAAATATGAAAAAAAAGGGAACCTTCTCAAGTACCTTTTGACATACTGTCTTTTTCTTGTATTGTTAACACAAAAAAAAAGGAATTTTTTTTTGTTTTATTTATTTTTCTATTTTCTAGAAACCATTCCTCTAGCCAATGAACTCTTGAAAGGAGGAGCTGAGCTCAAGAATATCATACTATGCAAAAAAAGGGTCGAGTATTAAAGCAGTTCAAAAAAAGAAAATAAGGCTTCAAATAGGAAGAATGCAGAGACTGATGAAGATGACTGAGCCCTCCCTTTTTTTTTGCCACTCGCACACACATACACGCACAACCCTGCATGCATATACTTTCTCTTAGTGAAGATGTACATCTTGTCACGTTACCTTCCAGGTTTACTCTACCCCACTATTCGGACTATGTTTACTAACACCACTTTGAATAATGTAGAGAATATACTATCCTGAGTTTCATGTGTTTAATATCTTTGCGACACTTTTAAACTTGGGCTGGATAGTGAGATATACTTTGCAACTTTAATCGTCTTATTTAATTATGTTTCCCTCCATTTTTTGTATTGTTCTTATCAGATCAACTAGTTATTAGATATAGGGATATATTTTGCAGTGAATTTTACCGCACTGATATATGCCCTCTCTTTATTTTGGTCAAGATACCCTCTTTTGGTATTGAGCGATAGCTGTCTTAGTACTAGTAGTTAAATTTATTATTTTTATGACTGAATTGTATATATACTATAACATCATTATGATATAGTACAAAACGAACTAAATATTAAAGGCAATATGGTATTGAAAGAGTAAAAAACATATTTTTTTTATTTTATTTAATGAAACATTTGGTTTTTGATATAGTAAGATACATTACATAAAAGTTTTGCAATTGAACAATGGGAATAGCACCTGTTTTTTTTAAAATAAAAAAAAATGAAAAGAACCATTTTTATTTTACTCGATAAGGATACGCTTGGAAGTATTTTCAGCCTTAGGGACCTTTACAATAAGGACGCCATCCTTGTAGCTGGCTGTGATACCCTCAGAGTTAACTGGAGTAGGGAAACCAAATGAACGAGAGAAAGATTTCGTCTGGCGCTCAGTAGACCAGTATCGAGGAGCTGCATTCTTAACCAACTGCTGCTGGTCTCCCTCCTTTCGGACTACATCCTTTTTAGAACTTTGAGCATTGGAGGCATCCGGAGTGTCGGTGTCTTCGCTTCTTGTTTCAGTCTTGGCCTCAAAGGTACCTCGAATGTTCAAGGTCTGATCATTCAAATCGATGTGAATGTCATCCTTGTTGAAACCTGGGATTTCACAGTGAACCTCAAATTGATCCTTGTGCTCGATAAGGTCACTAGGTGGGTAGTTCATACCAAGTGAATCAAAAAAACGGGAGTTACCAGAATACCAAGTGTCATCAAATTGGGACATGGCACGTTGCATGTCGCGGAAAGTATCATGGAAAAGTCTGCTTGAAAGAGCCATTTTGTTTACGATAGATTTGATTAATTACGATAAAAAAAAACTGATGAGAAAAAGGGAACGTGAAAGCGATCCCTCTTATTTATACTTTTTTTTAATAAAATTCTCGAAGTTTCGTTTTGTTTATGCAAAAAAAAAAAAATGAAGAAATTTCTTGAACATTGTGGAAAGTCCGATGTCATATTTTCTATTAAAGGAAACCGGATTATGAAATAATGATGTTCAACACATACAAAAATTTCGAGATTGTTCTTTCATAATATGCAGCATTATTACAGCTCTATTTAACTTCTAAGACTTATGCCCTTATAGAACTGCAGGATAGCATTTGTGAGAAGTTACTTATACGACACTAATCTAGTGATGACATAATACAAAAGCAAAAATAACGTTATACCTATGAAAAAACCAAGTTTTCATTTCTACTTGGTAAATATAAGTGGAATTAAGATTGTGATTCTATACACCACAATTCAAATCCACTAAAGCACATTATTTAAGCTCTAGGTCATCTCACCAAAGCTCAATATCCAAGACTTTATTTTAAAATTCCTTTTTACGATCGAGGGTGTAAGTAAGTCGGTTTATTACATTATTACTTATTATGAATACAACTCATTGAGTAAAGTTTGCGAGCGTTCACAAACAAGTTTGTATTGCTCCCATAATGGCAACTGAGAGAGTTCTTCTTGTTGAGATGGAGATCCAACTCTACTACAGTTTCCGGTTCCTCCACTTTGTCCTTCAAGATAGGTCATGACTAATCTATTCAATAGGTCGCTTTGGAGGTTGTTTAGGCTGGTCACTTCTCTTTCTTCTGTAAAACTCAACCAAAGTTGGCCCATCGCCATGTAATCAGAATCGGTAGAAACATTTTCAGGTCCAATCACTATTTGTGCATTATAGGCTAAATGAATAGCGTCCTCTAAGCCTCTTGTACGATATGCAGGATTAATGGCCTTCTTGTAAGCTATTTGATTTAAAATCTTGATAAAAAAAAATAAGGTTATTACACACTCACTCATTTTTATACAAAATGGGTTCGTTTACCTGTAAACATGCTTTTCCATACTTCTTTATCGTATTATTAAATGAAAAGGTCTCCAATCCCGAATAAGCGTGAGATAAATCCATGTCCAGCATAAGTTGTGTTTTCCAACTGGCCTCGTAACGTTTTGTATCCAACAACAATGACAAAGCATGTGTATAATCGTTGTTTGCAAAACAAGTGAGTGCACGTGTTAACTCTTTGGCGATTTCGAGGTAAGAGTCGTATTCTTTCCATATTAATTTAAGCTCACTATCCTTTTTAGAGGACTCTTCATCAACGCCAGTGAACTGAGCATCATCTTCTACATCAAGCTTTTCAGAAGAGTATAAGAGATAAAGATGTTCAAGCGCCAACTGGTTTTGGGTTCGTGCTAAAAATATCTCAAAGCTAAGATATAATGGTTAAATATACATGTAAACCCCCTGTTTTATAATCTACCTCTTTATGAATCGATAATCATCACTCGGGTAACTTGAAACTTCTACAATCTTTTCTTTAACACGATCCTTCAACTTATTAACACCATCGGCTGTGAATGAATAATGATGTCCTTCAACGTAATCCGTGTTATGACCAACAGCTGTGCCAACCGAGTTTATATCTACATCATCTTGTGCTGCTATGGATGAAATTTCAATATCATTAAAGCTTGCATTGAGGTTAAGTTGCTGGGTCTTTTCGATAATATCTTCTTCTTCTCTTGCAGAAACAAAGGCGTCACTAGAAGAAGTAGAAATGTGCTCGTGGTTATATATTTCCTGGAACAAAAGCTCATTGTCTTGATTTATAAATTTCTAAAAATAAGAGAGGAAAAGATGATTACGTGAGTATGACACGTCTTATTTCTTTTGTATACATATGCTATATATCCCCCTTACCTGAAGCTCCTCTGGAATCAACTCTTGAATTTCGCTTTTCGAATACTTTGGTACATTAACATCCACATAAATCATTGAGAATAGAGTAGCGCCTTCATTAAGAACCTGGTCTTCTGTGGCAGCCGCCACCTGTGAGTCACAGAATCTAAACCAGCCACCAGTGTAGCTTCCTTCTGATGATTCGAACGAACTGTTGTGATCTGGTTCGACCCAAATATATGCCCAATAATGCCCTGTGCCACTCTTTCCATCATGGTGAAAGGTTGCGCGTAATTCATAAGGTCTTTTTTTCAATTCATCGCTATTAAAAATATCGCTGCAAATGTTACGTCTCTCCTCTACGGACGCTGTCAAAGCCTCCATTTGGACTTGGATTGTGTTTTGTGCCCATCCAAAAACTCCACGTAGAGTTTCGAGTTGGTCCAAACTTCCATCGTGCTTTTGTTGGTCGAAATAAGATAATGTTTGTTCCAAAATATCCGTCTTACTCAACTTGACTTGACCACAAGCACTTGTTTTCAATTTATCCATCTCCTTCAAAGCCTTTGACATCTCGGCTCTGCATTGATCCATCTTCTTAAATCCTTCAAGCGCAACATCATAGTTTTCGTGGAGGTAGCGATCCATGTAAATTGTTTTTTCGACAACGTAGGACAAATTTTTCTTCTTCTTCGAGCGCACACTATCCAATACAATGGTCAAGATAGGTGGACTCTGTTTGAATGTTGTGAATTTATATCCTTCATCGTCACTGTCAAACTGATCGCCACGGTCGCTTTCGAAAATGAGTGGATCAAGGCATTCGTGAAAAGATGTCATATTATCATCCATGTTTAAGCTGTGTGAGAAGAAAGAGAGGTCAAGATGTTAAGGCTTTGATATCATTGCAAAATGTGAAAAGTATAGCATTAATCATAATAATAATAATAATAAAAAAAAGGATATGAGATAGTATATTTCTTCTTCTTCATAGTCATCACCATATTCTACTCTTGCCTTCACTTGGAACATACTATTTCAATTAAACAATCTTAATATCCAGATCGGTATGTACATATAAACAACGTATTCAAGAATATACATACTTTTTAAATACTGGAATGAATGACAGGTCGGTAGAGTTGTCTACATTATCATCTACCTCTGTCAACATACACATCAGCATGTCCAAAAATGCTGTAGTGAGAAATAAACAATTAGAATTCAACATCACCACACCTTATCTCTCCAAAAGTGCAGTTTCCTCTATACTTACATTCATAATTTTTGTCACTCGAATCCCATCCATTTGCGGTTAATTTTGTATTAAGCGCCCGCACAAAGTGAGACACATTTCCATACAGTCTTTTTGTGTGACCCAAAAATGCAAACAATTTTTGCATTTCACTCATTGTTTGTATGCATTTTGGCATGAGCATGAGCTCGTCTTCTACCTGTTCTACAAACTCACAAGGTGGCTCAATCGTTTCTACAATTTCAGGCGGTCTATCCAAGTCCATTTCTTCTTCATCTTCAGACATGTCCATATCTACACTTTCTCCTGCTTTACCATTTTCATCTGTATCGATTCCCGTTGATGTGGATGTAGGTGTGGCTACACCCGACATGGTCATAGGTGTTGTCGTTGGAATTTGCTTTCGAGTAACTACTTTTTGAATCATGTAGCCAGGAATGGCATCTCCAAATCCTTTCCAGTAATTAAGTGGTTGGCCCCATGAGTAGGGTATAGGTCGATATGAAAGTACGGCGTATTGGAATGCCGAGATATGGAATAAGGCTTGTAAAAGTACAGGTGAATAACTGAAATTATAAGAGGGAGGGCGTAAACCTATCGGTCTGATCACAATAGTCAGTTATATGTACATCATTTATAAATCCAAGTGTCATCAAAACTCACAACTCATCTAGAGCTAATCTTTCTGATGGATCCTCAGGATCCTTCCACCAAGTGAGCGAAGGTTTTGAAGGGGTTGAAGTAACTAAAGCAGGTGGTGCAGGTTCCACAGGCTTAAAAGGCACAATACTCCACTGGGATGCATCATACTGTCGTTGATCCGACACTTTCTTTACAGATATCTCTGCTGCTGGTGGAGGTTCTAAACGCTAAAACATGAACAAAGGATGCCCTTTTCCTCTTTAGCTCCAAAGACATACCTTCAACTGGCATACTATTTTCTCTTGGTAAACTCGACTCTAGTGCAAATGTCTGATCATTTACTGTCTGATGAATCCATAAATAGAAATCATTACAATTTATAAATGGCTATGAGCATAATAATAGACAATACCTTTTGTTCGTCTTCATCATCACTGATAGCATTTCCAGAAAAGATAAAGTCTGCTGCGCGTGCTACATCATTATTATAACGCTTTGATTTTATCATTTAGCTTTGTTGCTCTCTAGTTATATTATTGTCATAAAATAACTTACAGACAAGGCTTTTTTGGCTTGACCTCTTGTCACTCCCTACACACAAGGACAATAGTAAGAGGTTGAAGTATATATAAAAAAATAAAAAAAAGTAAAAAACGAAATCTCGCTTCAATTTACCAAATCTACTAATTGTTGAATGGCATCCTCCATCTTTCCTTTTTCTTCTTTTTTTTTGTTTTTATTTATTTATTTATGTATTTATTTATTGGTAAAAGAAAATGAAAATAAAAAAAGTCAATCTCGCATTTGAAAAGACTCTTCGTTTCAGTTGATTTAAGCTCAGCACAAAGTCACTACAGTCACATGACTTATTGTTTTCTCAAGTCAAGTAAGTGGCTCTTTATAAAAAACTAAAGATATAACCATAGTGGTAATACTGTATATTATTTTTTATTCACTCATAAATATGTCTTCACCGAGAAAATAGGCAGGATTGAATTAAACCTTGTTTCACAAATTCAGATATATTTGCCAAGCATCCTCTCTTTCTTTTTTATATTTTCCTTTTATGGATTTAGTATATGAATACGCAAAAAACATGCTACAGTTGAACCTGGGATTTGGAAACACGGGATATGGACACTTGGCTCGATCGGAAGCACCATTATAGTGAAAATCTGCTTTTATCATCAAATATGTTGACCTTATTGGCTACATTGGAATTTTTGACTCTACTTTGGAAACTGGAAACCGCATTTCAATCCATACTCGTGTTTCAAGATAGCAAGTTCCTCTGTAACAAGAGTACCACCACTATCTTAATACTTTCGGAAAAAAAGCGCTCAGTTCGAACAACTGTCATCAAGCGTAGAAACAATGGCGATAAAGCTCATACGATAGGGTGCAAGGTTGACAGAAGAGTGGTCTACAAATTGAGCAAAGTAGTCGACACATGCCACATCGAAACAGCAAAGCGTCTACAGACTATGGCAGAATAAACTCTGATAAATTCAAATTGGCTGCCGAATCGAAATGTCCTATCGATGATATTTTTATGTCTGGAAAAGTCAAAAATCGAAAATACTTAATGATATATAACATGCAGATTTACAGACTCCAAGCTGAAGTGTGCTTCTTAAAGTTTTTGATCAAGGATTTTATATTAATACATCTTTGAATCTGTCACTCATGAACAATTTCTTCGCTCAAAATATCAAAATAAAACATATGGCTAGGAATATTAGAGCCTTCAAATCTGAAATTAGTACTAATGTAGTCAATAATGAGAAATGTAATTTTTTTGATTATTATAGAAAACTATTTATGAATTCATAACCCCTCTCAAAAATTTGGCCGCTGGCTGGCTAGAAAAATCAACTTTAAAAAATGTGATAGAGTGAAACTCATTGTTCCAACCACACGATTTTAATTAAAATAAACCATTCAATAGATGCCAAAACAAAATGGACAATGGGAATGTAAGACATGGGCATATTATCACTGATGTGGTCAACACCTTCACGTTAAACAAGTAAAAATGATAAGAAAGAGAAGCATCGTTTTTATATTGATAAAAACAAAAATGTAATAAATAATAAAACCTTTTACAATTTGGCATGATTTTACTATAAAGTCATTCTTACAAGGTGTCCAACTGATTTCTTTCCAAACCACATTTGCATAAACCTAATTTTTTGCTCTCGAGATACCCTCTGCATATCTTCATGGATAAATATTCTACGAAGGTTGAGACCCTGTGTGCTTTTCATTTGGGCACGATACACTAAAAACTCATGGGGGACACACTTTGGTTTACATTCACGGCGTTCACGGGGATGGAAACGGCAGTGGTATGGGTAGCGATGACATTGGTACCGTTCATGGGGGAATTGACAGGCAATGTCAAACCACAACTTGGTCATATTGTATTTTTTAATATTTCTAAAGAATTTGGATACGGATGCACAGACCATTTTTTTTTTTTTTTGAAAGTCAATCTGAAATTTTTGGGAGGGGAGTGACTAATGGTAAAATTTATTGTTATATAAAAAGACATGAGTATACCGACCACATAACTATTCATATGAAATGAGAGAAAAAAACTGAGTACATACTGAATGCAAGCCAACTTTTAGAAAATAATTCGGTTATAACAGTGTACTATGCTATAGGATTAGTATGATAATGATAACATAAGGTTTCAAGCAAAAGAAGTGAGAAAAAAGAAAATTGTTTTTGTAGGTTATATATAATAAATTCTCTGACAACATAGTAATATAACTTTCAGTGTTCACTATTAGAGATAAAATAATAAGGGGTAGTAACAGCAACAAACTTTATTTATTTTTTTATTAAGAAAAGAAAAGAAAAACTATGTCGTGAATGCTACAACCTCATATTGGCTTATTTTCTCTCGATTATTTTTCTACTCCATAATAGTGTTGCTATAACTTTTAAAACTGATATATTTAATAGTACTAGATCATTCTTTAACAACTTTTTGAACAATATATCATATACAATGATTTAGTCTGTCAAGAGACAGGGCACGAGTTATGATTATTCGATTATTTTTTTTTTTTTTTAAATAAAAAAAAAGGACTCCTTTATAATATTTGATGTTTTAAATAGGACAAAGAAATAGTTATCATTCGCCAGAATATGACTGTGTATACCCTGTTCTCTTAATAAAGCGGATTAACTATTTTTTTTCCCATTCATATCCGTTAAATCCTTGTAACATTTTGTTTTCGGATACATAGGGGTCTTGATATTCGTTAAAATCATAAAAGATACATGTAACTTAAAGAATAGGCGGTTGCAAGATAGCGCCCTACGAGAAAATCAATTAATCAGCTTTTTAATTGTATAAATAATAAATAAATAGCATCTTAGAACCCTCCCCAAGCAAACGGTAAGATATGTGATACAGTGAATATATTATAGTATCGTAAATGATTGAAGAGTAGCTGTCAATCATTTTGTTTATCAAACTTCCGAGGTACTGTTCTCTCCTGTTCATCTTCATTAAATTTTGTATTAAATAACGATATATAGTTAGGTAATAACCGCGGAATACCAATGACCAACGTGAGTTTTACACATAAATGTAACTAATGTTCGGAAGCTTATATAATCTAATTTTTAACGTGCTCACCCAACTATTCATTAAAGTATGATACCGTGATAGATTTTAAGCATGACAATATAAAACTAAGAAACATTCTCATAAGGGTGAGATGTGCGCATTTATTACTTGATTTAACTATAGCAATGACAATTAATAATGTATTATGAGTACATCTTACCTCTTTAGTGAATTATGTAAGGAACTCGTTTTGGTATTTATTTTATCATACTATCATTATATAATGAGGAGCGAAGAGGGGGGAGGGAGTATGACTATATAGGAAAAGATAAGAAACTATCCCATGTTGTTTACATCAGGTTCATGAACTAATGGTAAGGGTCAAATGGATGATCGGTAGATCGAACACCCATTTTAGTAGATATTTACATTTTTATTGTTTTGGTGGAACTTGAACTGCTTCGATCAACGTTAAACATGAAATATTAAAGATAGAGGAGATACGTGTAATAATGCTAACCTTTAGTTTCTCACGATTAGAGATTATATAATACACCCTAAATTACTGTAGCATCAACATAATGATAGGTGATACGGCTTTTTATTTTAATAATTTAACAGTAAAAAAAAAAGACAAAGACGTTTATCCTTCTCATATGACTTTTTCATTTAAAAATATAAATGTGATAGGTTATGTAAAGATAAGAGATGGGTATTATTATTACTTAATATGTACTTTTATATTTAATAGGTTTGCTGTTGTCGCCATCATCAAGTATATTTTGAAACATTAATTCAGTCACTTTTTTTTGATAATTCACACACAAGTGTTACGATTGATCTCGAGTTAGCAAAGCGACTTTGTTCGCTAGAGGACCATTTGTTTCAAACTTTCCTTATAAAAAAAAAGATGGGGGTGCGGGATTCATCGTTCAATATGTATAGTTGTCTTAGTAAACTCATTCTATGACTGACTAGTAGATTTAGAACATCTCTCCAATGAAAAATGAATTGTACATCATCAAATATTTAATACAAACATAATTTGAAAGTGAAAAAGTTCTATAGAGTTACACTTTATTATAATTATAGAGTCAATGTTCAACATTGAAGGAATATATTCATTTTAGTGATGTATTTTTTGGTGGAAAGTATGGTTAATAATAGTAATTATATATTGTAAAAGGAATGGGGGGTATGGAAAGAGAGTAGATGATATTTAAAGTTTATGTACATTAGTTTCAGTGAAGCGCTCCAATCTATCTGTTTGGAAATCGATGAATCGTCCAGTTGCCCAGAGTAAACAAGTGACGCTAAGAGCGATATAGAATAATGTACCATTTGTTAAAATTTCAGGTGAAGCGAAAAGAGAAGTACCATGTCCCTTTTTAGTGGTTGCAGCAGTAGTATCAGCAGCAGTAGTATCAGCAGCAGCAGAATCTTTTCCAGATGTATTTGATGTAGCACCTGTTGTAGCAGTGGATTTATCCTTGGCGGCCATTCTCAAAAAGCTTGAGCCTTCATCTCCAGTTTGGGTATCATTGTTTTTATTGTTTAAAGCGTATATATCTCCAGGATTATACTATATGTTTTAAATATGAGTCACTGGTTGAATAATACTCTTGATTTAATATACTTACAACAGCTTGAGCAGAAACAAAACTCAAAAGTGAGATCAATGAAAGAAGAAACAAGCAAACAGAGATGCGCATTTTTTTTGGGGTGCTTATTTGAAGAAGGAAATAATGATGGTATTATTTAATGGATCGAGAAAGAAAAGAACTGTGTAATCAGATAATACCTGGTACTTATATAAGTTTTTCTGAATTAAAAACCGGATTTTGGAACACCATAGATGATCACCCACCCACCTTCATTTTATTTTTTAATAAACCGCTGCCCAGGGTAATTTTTGGTAATATCATATGTGGTAATCAGATATACAATTCCCTTGTTTTTGGATCCAGATCCGATCATCATCCCATTCGTAGTACAATATTTGATAATCTGAGTTGGTT
This sequence comes from Backusella liffmaniae, assembly GCA_024140265.1. Taxonomy (NCBI): domain Eukaryota; kingdom Fungi; phylum Mucoromycota; class Mucoromycetes; order Mucorales; family Backusellaceae; genus Backusella; species Backusella liffmaniae. The sequence continues at coordinate 1,334 of VCJE01002873.1, read as the reverse complement.
AATGACTGACAAAGAGAGCATCATTATGTTATTTCATTCTTGATTAGTTTAAGTTTTGTAGAACGTAAGAATTAGGTTTCGGATCTATCAACAAAAGAGCATCTGTTATATAGATTCGGATGCAGTTTGAACTCTATTTTATATTCCCGAAAACTCTTTCTCCGTTTTATAACCGTAGTACTTTCTTTTCAACGAAGACATAGTTGAATATCGCTTTGATAAGTACATAGAGGAAGATGGATTTGTTATTTCTATACTTAATTAGGTGGTAATAGTAATGCTAGTACAAAGTATAATAAATATACAAATGTTTACTAAAGAAAAGCTAATCAGATCTAAAAGAAAATCCATTTATATATATACATATATATATGTATATTTGATCATATTTGGTGATTAAGTATATATATAATAATCTAATAGCTAGATTTAAATCTTTCATCTGATAAGATTAGTGTCGTGCATCAATGTTTAAATGTCAGAAACCAATAGATTGTTTGTACTATGTATTTTCACTGGATTTTAAATGATTTCTATGGTCAGTTTTTTTATTATTATTAGGAGATAATCTCGGGGTTTACTATTCTCAAAAAATATAGTACAATCTGATAAAGTACCACTACAAAATCTACCATCTTGTGAGATTAAAAGCGTTTCCTCCCCGCGTTTCTTATACTCTTTTCATATAGCAATTTCATTTTTTTGACGTTAAAGAAGAAAGCCATAAAAATATACTTTATTCTAAGTTATACGTCTTTAAAACAATGAGAGCAAGAAGAAGAGTGCATATAACATCCATCATGTTTCTTTTTCAAATTACACAGAATTGGTTTTTAGAATGTCGAGAAGGATCATCTTTATACCTTTAATTGACAATATTTCCTTCGTATTGGGTAGTTTTTTTTATCTGCCAAGGCATAATCAATTATCCCAAAAAGTTCATTTAGAGACACACACACATTTTTTTTCCTATATTCCGTTAACCTTTTTTATTTTGTTTTGTTTCATTTTGCCGCTTTTATCATGTGTTTTATGAATATTGGCTGGGTGTACATTACTCTACGTTTTATGCCAGCAAAATCATAATAGAAATCATACTATCATTCATGTGTAATTATGGAGAAAAAAGAAAGGCTCATTTTTTTAATAAAGATTTTAGTATTGAAAGGACTTCTCTTATTGCGGTACTACTCCAACAAAGCAGATATGTGTATCTGACTTGAGACAATAGGCGACGGAACTTCTTAATTACCAAGACAATATGTACGTACATATGTGCACAAACACACACACACACGCACGCACACACACACACACACACACACACACACACA
>VCJE01002865.1:16832-27248 GCA_024140265.1 Backusella liffmaniae | reverse complement strand
TTTTTTTTTTTTATTATTATTCATTATTAGTCTTTTCTTCTCCTTTTCTTGGATCCAATATTTGGATTTACTAGAAAGTCATTGTGCTTTTTTACATTTATTCTTAATACCAAGACTTTAGGAGAACCCTTTTCATTGTAAAATATATTTATAAAAAACATACTTTAATAGGGAATTTTGCTGCAAATTACCATAAATGTCACTCCTATAACGTTTCAATATCTCAATGATATATAAAACACTATCAAGCTTGATTGGAATACAATTTATATTCAATGAATGACTCTATTTTCCTCCACAGGCCAGATATTTAAGTGTACGACGTCATATGACAAGATACGGGTTTAATGGTTGAAAGCTTGCCTTTTTTCAAGTTACAAAGTACTGTATTCATGATCAAGAAAGATATCCACTTATGTAGAAGAAGGACAGCTGAGTCCAAAATGCCTTTTCTCTCTTTCAAACAAGCCACACACCGATAAACATGACGTAACACATCGATTTGTTTTCATTTTTTTTTCAGCTACAGTGTCAACAAACTGCTGCGTCGTCGCCTTTTCATTTTTCTCTACATTTTTCTTTTATTTTTATTTGAAAAAAGATGGCTGAAGATTTCGCTAAAGCCAATCAATTTCAATATGCTGCCACCTCTAGTTTAGTTCTACAAGCCAATCGCAAAGGCTTACCGCGCCGTGACCAGGAGCCTACCGGTGAGCCAGAGACGCTTTGGGGAAAAATCGATCCCAAAGGCTTTGGTTCGCGTGTGGAACGAGAAACACCCAAGGATATGGAGGAAAAGAAGAAAAAGGCAGCTGCAAAACGCTCAGACGAAAATGTGGAAAGACGTCGTAAAAAGAAGGAAGAAAGCGCTCTCAGCAAAGCCTATGGCTATTCTTCGGTCCTGTCAGCAACAGAGGATTGGGAAGGGTTAAGCTATCGTCCTCGCACAAAGGAGACACGCGAAGCTTATGAGCACATTCTATCTTTTGTCTATCAGCATTTGGGCGATCAGGAACGTGATGTCATTCGAAGTGCTGCAGATGATGTATTAGAGACACTCAAGACGGATACCCTCAAAGACTTTGATAAAAAGAAGGCCATTGAGGCCGTCATTGGCAACATTGAATCCGAACACTTTGCGCAGCTTGTCAACTTGTCGAAAAAGATAACCGATTATGCGGGAGACGGTGAGGCTATGGACGTCGACCAGGACGGTGTTAATGGCGACATTGACGATGAAGTAGGCGTAGCCGTCGTCTTTGATGACGATGAGGAGGAAGAGGACGATCAGTTTGAAATGAAGGAAGATGAAGAGGAGGAGGAGGAAGACGATGGTCTCAGAACACGTGTGGCTCAAGACGACGAGGCAGAGGAGTCTGATCAAGAGGATGGCTTCAAGACAGTCTTGCCTGGTGGTGTGTCCAAAAAGACAAAGTCTACAAGCAGTACAGACAGTATCTTTCCTCACGATATTGATGCTTTCTGGCTTCAGCGTCAGATTGCTACACACTATCCTGATCCGCATACAGCTCAGGAAAAGACGGTGGAGGCCTTCAACATTTTGGGTTCCGAGTCTATCAATATCCGTGATTGTGAAAACGAATTGATGGGTTTGTTTGACTATGACAAGTTTGACTTGGTTCGCATCTTGACAAAGAACCGTGATGTGATTTATTGGTGTACTCGTCTGGCTCGTGTGGACGGTGATGAAAGGGTCGCACTCGAGGCTGAATTGCAGAGCAACAACTTGGGTTGGATCTTGAGAAGTCTGAGTGGCGATCGTCAGCGCCGTGGTGAGGCTCTTGAAAGGAAGGGCGTTGTGGATACAGCAATGGAGATGGGTGATGAGACTGGCCGCAGCCGTGGTCAGCTACCCACTACTGTCACCATCTCACCGGGTACGACAGTAGCACCTCGTCAAATGTTGGATCTCGATTCACTCATGTTTCAACAGGGCTCGCATCTCATGTCCAACAAAAAGGTCAAGCTCCCCGATGGTTCTTTCAAACGTACAAAGAAAGGGTATGAGGAGATTCACGTTCCTGCTCCCAAGCCTGTTTCTTTTGCTACCGGAGAAAAGCTCGTGCCTGTCGCTGATCTTCCTGAATGGTCCCAGGAGGCGTTTGGTACTTCAAAGAGTTTGAATCGCGTTCAGAGTAGAGTCTATCCTACTGCTTTTGGAAGCGATGAGAATCTCTTGCTTTGTGCTCCTACTGGTGCTGGTAAGACGAATGTGGCTATGCTTACCATTTTGCATGAAATGGGCAAGTATCGTGATCCAAAGACGGGTTTGATTGATTTGGATGCTTTCAAGATTGTTTATATTGCGCCCATGAAGGCTCTGGTTGCTGAAATGGTGGGTAACTTTAGTTCTCGTCTCAAGTCGTATGGTATCAATGTCGCCGAGTTGACAGGTGATCGTCAGTTAACCAAGCAACAGATTGCAGAAACCCAGATCATTGTAACAACACCTGAGAAGTGGGATGTTATCACTCGCAAGGCAACAGACCGTAGTTATACTTCTCTTGTGCGTTTGATCATTATTGATGAAATTCACTTGCTGCACGATGATCGTGGCCCCGTTTTGGAAAGTATCATCTCTCGTACCATCCGAAACATGGAGCAGACACAGGAGCTGGTTCGTCTTGTGGGTCTTTCTGCCACTTTGCCCAACTTTTCCGATGTCGCCGCGTTTTTGCGTGTGGATGCCAAAACAGGTCTTTTCCACTTTGATAGCTCGTATCGTCCCTGTCCATTGAAGCAGCAATTTATCGGTGTGACGGAGAAGAAGGCCATCAAGCGTTTCCAGACAATGAATGAGGTGTGTTATGACAAGGTCATTGAGCAGCTGGATCAAAAGGAGGAAAACCAGGTACTTGTGTTTACGCATTCCCGTAAAGAAACTGCAAAGACCGCCAAGACACTGCGTGATATGGCTTTGGACAAGGATACCATCACTCGCTTCTTGAAACAAGACTCTGCAAGTCGCGAAATCTTACAATCTGAAGCTGCCACTGTCAAGGATGCCAATTTGCAGGAACTTTTGCCGTATGGTTTTGCCATCCATCATGCTGGTATGACGCGTGCGGATCGTACCTTGGTCGAGGATTTGTTTGCTGACGGTCACATCAAGGTGCTTTGCTCTACTGCTACTCTTGCTTGGGGTGTGAATTTGCCTGCTCACGCCGTCATCATCAAGGGTACTCAGATCTATTCTCCCGAGAAGGGTCGCTGGGTGGAATTGTCTCCTCAGGATGTGTTGCAGATGCTGGGTCGTGCTGGTCGTCCTCAATATGATACCTATGGTGAAGGCATCATTATCACAGCTCACTCTGAATTGCAGTACTATCTTTCTTTGCTCAATACACAGTTGCCCATCGAGTCTCAGTTTATCTCGAGATTGGCCGATAATCTGAATGCGGAGATTGTGTTGGGCACCATCAGAAACCGTGACGAAGCTGTGCAGTGGTTGGGCTATACCTATCTCTATGTGCGTATGCTTCGCAACCCTAGTCTTTACAGCGTGTCTCAGGATGATATGGAGGAGGATCCCCATTTGGAACAGAAGCGTGTCGACCTGATTCACTCTGCTGCTACTCTTTTGGATAAGTGCAATCTGGTCAAGTATGATAAAAAGTCTGGTCGCTTCCAAGTCACTGAATTGGGCCGTATTGCTTCTCACTTTTATGTCTCACATCACTCAATGTCGACGTACAATCAACACTTGCGTCCCATGATGAGTGAAATTGAACTCTTCAGAGTATTCGCTCTTTCTGATGAATTCAAGTATATTCCTGTACGTGAGGAAGAAAAGATGGAGTTGCAGAAACTGCTGGAGCGTGTGCCTGTGCCAATCAAGGAGAGCATTGAGGAACCCACTGCCAAAATCAATGTGCTTTTACAGGCGTACATCTCGCAGCTTAAGTTGGATGGCTTTGCTTTGGTATCTGATATGGTGTATGTGACTCAGAGTGCTGGTCGTATCCTTCGTGCCGTCTTTGAAATCTGTATGAAGCGTGGTTGGGCCCAGTTGACCAAGAAGGCGTTGAATCTGTGCAAGATGGTTGAGAAGCGAATGTGGCTACCAATGTCTCCTTTGCGTCAGTTCAAGGCTATGCCTCAGGACATTGTCCGTCGTCTTGAACGTAAGGAGTTCCCATGGGAGCGCTACTTTGATTTGAATCCTCAAGAGTTGGGTGAGCTTATTGGACAACCCAAGGCAGGTCGTACTCTCCACAAGTATGTGCATCAGTTCCCCAAGTTGGATCTTCAGGCTCATGTTCAACCAGTGACCCGTTCCTTGCTCAAGGTCGAATTGACAATTACACCCGATTTCCAGTGGGATGAAAAGGTGCATGGTTTGGCCGAGGCTTTCTGGATTCTTGTTGAAGATGTTGATGGTGAGCATATCTTGCATCATGATTACTTTGTCTTGAAGCAGCGTTATGCAGAAGAAGAACATCTTGTCTCGTTTACTGTTCCTCTTCATGAGCCTTTGCCTCCAAACTATTATGTTACTGTGGTTGCTGATCGTTGGTTGCACTGTGAGACCAAGTTGCCCGTGTCTTTCAAGCATCTTATCCTTCCAGAGAAGTACACTCCTCCTACGGATCTTCATGATCTCCAGCCACTTCCTGTCAGTGCTTTGGGTAACCCCGAGTATGAGAAATTGTATTCCGCATGGATCAACCACTTTAATCCTGTCCAGACGCAAGTTTTCAATGCTCTTTATACTACTGATGATAATGCTTTTATTGGTGCTCCTACTGGTTCGGGCAAGACTGTGTGTGCCGAGTTTGCCTTGCTTCATTTGTGGAATCAGCCCAAGGATTCTAGAGCCGTCTATGTTGCCCCTTTCCAAGAGCTTGTGGACCAACGTGTTGCTGACTGGCGCGAAAAGTTTGGCAAGTTGGGCAAGGAAGTTGTTGCCTTGACAGGTGAAACGAGTGCCGACTTGAAGTTATTGGAGCGTGGTCATGTTATCTGTTGTACGCCTAGTCAATGGGATGTTGTGTCTCGTCGTTGGAAACAGAGAAAGAATGTCCAGAATGTGGATTTGTTTATTGCTGATGAGATTCATATGATTGGTGGTGATATTGGACCTACTTATGAGGTGATTGTTTCTCGTATGCGTTACATGGCTTCTCAAATCCAGAAACCCATTCGTCTTGTTGCTTTGAGTACTTCTTTGGCAAATGCGCGTGACTTGGGTGAATGGATTGGTGCTACTTCCCACTCTGTTTTCAATTTCCAGCCTTCTGTGCGCCCTGTTCCTCTTGAAATCCATATCCAGAGCTACAATGTGCCTCACCATGCTTCCTTGATGATTGCGATGGCTAAGCCTACCTACCTGGCCATCACTGCTCATGCTGACAACAAGCCTTCTATTGTGTTTGTTCCTTCAAGAAAGCAATGTAAGCTTACCGCTATTGACTTGATCACTTACTGTATTGCTGATGATAAGCCTCACCAGTTCCTTCACTGCAAGTTGGAAGAGATTCAGTCATTGTTGGACCGTGTTCAAGATCGATCGCTTTTGGAAAGCCTTCAACATGGTATTGGTTTCTATCATGAAGCTTTGTCCAAGTCTGACAAGCGTATTGTTGAACAATTGTACGAGTCGAATGCCATCCAGGTGTTGATTGCTTCTCGTGATACTTGTTGGGGTCTCTCTCTTCATGCTCACATGGTGGTTGTTATGGGAACGCAGTACTTTGAAGGCAAGGAGCATCGCTATGCTGACTATCCCATCACCGATGTCTTGCAAATGATTGGCCGTGCATGCAGACCCTTGGAGGATGATACTGGTAAATGTGTGTTGATGTGTCAGTTCAACAAGAAGGAGTTTTACAAAAAGTTCTTGTATGAGGCACTCCCAGTGGAATCTCATTTGGATCAATTGTTGCATGATCACTTTAATGCTGAAGTTGTTACCAGAACCATTGAAAACAAGCAGGATGCGGTAGACTACTTGACTTGGTCCTTCCTCTACCGTCGTATGGCTCACAATCCAAACTACTATGGTCTTCAAGGTACCTCTCACCGCCACTTGTCTGATCACCTCTCTGAACTGGTTGAAAGCACATTGAATGATCTGGAGGAAACCAAGTGTATCACCATTGAAGATGAAATGGATTTGAGTCCTTTGAACCTGGGTATGATTGCTGCTTATTACAACATCAACTACACAACTGTGGATATGTTTAGTGTCAGTTTGAAAAACACGACAAAGTTGCGTGGTCTTTTGGAAATTGTATCTTCTGCCACTGAATTTGACACTATTCCCATTCGTCACCATGAAGAGGGTCTTTTACAGCGTATCTACGACCGTGTTCCTGTCAAGTTGGCCGAGCCCAAATTCAATACACCCAGAATCAAGACAAATATTCTCTTGCAGGCACATTTCTCTCGTGTGCAGTTACCTCCTGATCTTCAGTCTGACCAGACCTTGATTTTGGATCGCATTGTTCCTCTTCTTCAGGCGTGTGTGGATGTCATTTCTTCCAACGGTTGGTTATCACCTGCATTAGCTACTATGGAATTATCACAAATGTCTGTCCAGGCCATGTGGGACCGTGATTCGCCTTTGAAACAGATTCCTTACTTTACAACTGATATCATCAAGCGCTGTGAGGCCAATGAAGCCGAGTCTGTGTTTGACATTATGGAACTAGAAGATGATGTTCGTAGTGATTGTCTCCGCTTGGAACCTAGAAAGATGGCCGAGGTTGCTCGTTTCGTGAACAGATACCCTAATGTCGAGGTTGGCTTTGATATTGCCGATGAGAATGACATCTCTGCTGGTTCTCTTGTCCATGTTGTTGTTCAGATGGAGCGTGAGATTGATGAAGGCGAGCAAGTTGGTCCTGTGATTGCACCCTACTATCCCAAGAAGAAGGACGAAGGTTGGTGGGTTATTATTGGAGATCCTGAAGAGAAGACTCTGTTAGCCATTAAGCGTGTCACTTTGGAACGCAAACTGAATGTTAAATTGGATTTCACTGCACCCAAGCAAGGCCAACACACTTTAAAACTCTACTTGATGGCTGACAGTTATAATGGTTGTGATCAAGAGTTGGATATGGACATACAAGTTGCTGAAGGTGAAGAAAGTGATGAGGATGAGTCTATGGAAGAAGATAGTGATTAAATTAAAAAAAATTGTTGTATATTCAATGCTGTTATAAATAAAATATAAAATAAAATGAGCTTTTTAAATATATATGACTGAATGGATTTTATAGAAGAGAGAAACAGACTAAGTTTATAACATTATTGATTTGAATAATGGCAGAAGGTTCATTTTTCCTGCATTGACCTTTATTCTTGGCACATCATATCCATGTCCTTTATTTTCCAATCATTTAAAACCCCGTTTTATGTTGATTTTTTCTTTAAAGTTCAAAAACTTTTTTGTTATTTTGGCTTCTCTTTCTTATTTATTCGAATAAACTTGACATATAAAATGGATGCCGAACAAATTCGTGAAGGAGTGAAATGTATGCAACAAGGAGATAAAGCGTAAAGTATTTTTATATTCCCTTTCACTAGCACTCTACTTATTCTTACATGTTTTAGCTCGTCCAAAGGCTTATTCCGAAAACCCGACTGGGACTTGGCATCCGGTTATTATAACCAAGCAGGTTAGAAACGAGACAAAGATGAAAGACCATTGCTAACATTGCAAGTTATTAGCAACTGCCTTTAAAATAGCAAAGTCTTACGACCAAGCCGTGCAAGCATATGCAAAGGCTTCCGAGGCTTACTTTAAGGCCGAAAAGTAAGCGAGAGGATGCCACGTATGAAATAAATAAATAGTAAATGTCTTTTTTTTCTAGCACACATTTGGCAGGAAAGGCTACCGAGAGCGCAGCATTTATTTTGGCACAAAACCTAAATAACCCCCAGAGAGCTGCTGAAGCCTATCAGCGCGCCAGTAATTTCTTTATGACACAAGGTAATTATAATATTGTTGAAATTTAAAAATAGAAAAATGTTGACTATAACTGGTTTGTAGGTAGTACGGATCGTGCTGCTGAACAGCTCCAAAAGGCTGGAAGGTAATTAGTAATAGTAAATAAAACGACTAGCTTGTTATTAAGAGTTTGTTTAGAGCACTTGAAAACACCGATGTCAATGCAGCCTTTGATATGTATAATAAGGCATGTCTTATCTATGAACAGGAGGACAAGGCAAGATCTGCAACTGAAATCTACAAAAAGGCAACCTCTTTACTTGTTCGCAATAAAAGGTAAGGGAAACAAAAAGATGGTTTGAAAGGTGAGGGTGTTGACTTGAAATAAAAAGATATGACAAGGCCCTTGATATGCTTAAACGCCAGGCAGTTGCATTTCAAAAATTCACCAGCCGTTCACACTTGTATAAAACCAATCTCAGCATTTTGATTGTCTTGTTTGCTATTGGAGATGAAGTAGAGGCTGGCAAACAGTTTTCTAATATGTGCGGGTAAATAATAACAGGAAGGAACAGAAAAGGAGATGGTTAAAAAAAAAGTGATATCATTCTTTCATAGAAATGATGCAGGATTTGCAACAAGCACAGAAGCGGAACTGGGTGACCAATTCCTTAGAGCCTTTGAGCAAAGAGACCAGGCATTATTGGAAAACACAGCCAGAGATCAGCACATTACCTTTTTAGATAATGATATTGCAAAACTAGCCCGTATATTAACGGTTCCTGGTGAGGTATTGAGTAGTGTCCGACCACAGCAGAGAGGAGGGGAAATGGAAAACAGACCACTTCAATATAATAATAATAATAATAACCAGGCCTATCAGCAGCAACCAACACCAACACCACCACAACACCAGTCACCTTACCATTCACCCACTCCTCCTCCTCCTCCAAGTAATAACTATCAGCAACCTGACAATAGAGGTTATCCTAGTTATCAATACGAAGAAGACGATGAAGACTCTGGTCTTCGCTAAATGAAAAAAAAAACATGGTCACACACATTCAATTTTACCAATTAAAAATATGATTAAACGTGATTGTTTGGTTCTTCGTTTCTCTCTTCTTTTTCCTTTTTTTCTGTTTTTTGTCATCATTATCAGTATTTATTTTGCTTTTCTTTCTTTTCTTTTACATTTTATAAATTCCTTCTTTCCTCTCAAATACACCAAATGGATAATGTCAACACAACGATAACAAAGGACAAGTCATACTTATTTGGTGCACAAACAAACTTCTTTCAGTCGGATCCTTCAATAGCAGCAAAGAGCCACGAAAGCCCACCAAACGCCGTTCCTGTCCTGTTGACGTGTTCAAAGACCTCAAAAACAACTATTGGTCGAGGTCACAATGCAACGGTAAAGATTGGGAAAGCAAACAAACGTGTTTCTAGACAACATGTGGTCATTGAGCATAAAGCGCCTCATGGTTACGAAATGACGGTACTTTCACCTAACGGCGCACTTATCGATCATATTGTGTTTGTGGAGGGTGAGCATGTCCCCCTAAAGGAAGGCACCATGATTGAAATACTTGGTACTCGATTGATATTTAAAGGAACTAAAGATGAGCATGATCCAATGGAGGTAGAGGAAGGAGTGGAAACGATAGCAAAGGAAAACATAAAAGATGTTGTCATGAGTGATACAAGCAATGACAACAATAAATATAATAACGAGATGCCAACAACAAAAGAGTTGGATGATAAAGACAAGAAAGAGGAGGTGGTTAAGAAAGAACAAGATGGTGACGATATACCAATAGAGAATTTAAAAGTACCCACGAAAAGTACTCGTAACAGGAAACCTAAAAAATTAGAAGATGAAATTATTAGAGTGCTTGGTAAGGAAAAATAGAATGGATGGCGGTTTTTCTTTTTTTTACTTTTTTTTTTATTATTGAACATCTCAGTTTCACTCATACTAGATATCTAGTATATACACGAAAGTCAACCATGTCATGCAAAGACATCTTGGGTCGATTGGAAGGCGAATTGACGGAGAATGTGTTTAAAGTATTGACGAATTCACCAGGCATTGGATGCATCAAGAGGTTGGGCAAGACGGCAGATGGCTCGCCCAAAGAGGACCTTTACTATTATAAGCCTGATCTGGATACAGACTTGGAGAGAAAGAAAAAATACTCTGATGTTGGTAGAAGTGCAAGGAAATGCACAATGAAAGATACGCAATATTTCTTTAGGGTAATCTAGATTCTCTCTCTCTCTCTCTCTCTCTCTCTACTTGTCTATTCTGAATGACTAAAAATACATTATTATTATTTTCAGATTCCGCCGAAATTGCCACACCGACCTAAGGCAAATAGTCAAAAGAGGAAATCAAATAATGCAACACCTCTCAAGAAGTCCGAGGAAATCTCAGACGATGATAGCGATATAAAGTCAAATAGTAGCGGTGATGTGAGTGACATGGAAGTATATGA
>VCJE01002855.1:0-17995 GCA_024140265.1 Backusella liffmaniae | reverse complement strand
TAATTTAAAAAAAAAAAAAAAAAAAAAAAAATGGTGCGAGTTTATGGTAAATAGGCAAAAAGAGGAGTAAGAAAAAAAAAAAAAGTTTTCTGTAATAGAAAGTTGGGAATCGAAATATGCAGAAAAAGAGTGGATGTATTTTAAAAAAAAGAAATTTAAGCAATGGTTTTGGCAAGGGAGCACTTTTGGAGAGCAAGGTGTGACATGCGTTTACTCTCGGTAGCGGCCAATGCATCTTTGTAAGGAACCCAGACACGTTGACGCTCAGATTCGGGCCATGTACTTTGAAAGACGGGAGAATGGACCTCATACATCCAATGATGGGCAACCACCTTGCCCTTCTTGTTGGCTTCAGAGTAAGAGCCCACACGGCTAGTGAGGAAAGTGGCAGACGCACCTGCTGTTTCTTGCAGAATGCGGAGAGCGGCCTTTTCAGGATGCTCTTCTGGATTGGCGTTACAGTCACCACGTGGGAGCACGTAGGCTCCTTCTCTCTTGCGACTGGACAATAGGAGCACCTTTTGAGTGGCAGCATCAATGACAATGACACCAACAGCCTTTATTTTTATATATAAAAAGGTTAAATTCAATTCATAATGCATGAAATTATTCTTGTACCTGACGAATTGGCTTTTCAACAGTGTCCCCCTTCTTGTCCTTCTTCTTGTTGTCCTTCTTCTTTTTTTTATCCTTCTTTTTATCCTTCTTGTCCTTGTTCTTCTTTTCCTTCTTTTCAGGCTGCTGTTGCTTCTGGATATCCTCATCAGCAACGACAGGAGCACCAGGAAGTGCCATGTTGTTTTGGACAGGATCATAAGCAGGATTGATTCTAGGAAGAGTTGTGGTAGCCATGGTGATTATAATTGAGTATGTAGAAAATTGGAAAGAAAAGCTGATTTATTGGAAAGAATTAATGTTTATTTATAATAATAATAAAAATAAAAAAAAATGCTGAAAGAGAAAGAGTTGAAACCTATTATTATTCGTATTTAGCATCTATTCACATTGTGTGAATGTTAATCGGAGTTTAATCCGTTTTCTTTTCTTGTTCCTTTTTTTCCAAATAGGACGAGACCTTGGCTTGATCTTCATTTTTTGCACTGCGATTGGTAAGGAAATAGACAAATCCAAAAAACATAAGGCCCATCCAAAAATAGGGGTTTCTATATTAATAATAATTATATTATATTATATTATTACCCACACACACATAATAGTAATGGCATAAAACTTACTGGAAAGGTACATCGACTGATACTAATTCTACTTCCATGACAATGGGTGTATCACCTAGGATTGTTAAAATTGTCAGTCCACTTTGATTATTATATATCACTCTAATAAATACGTTACTTGGCACAATTCCGGGTATTCCAGTCATACCATAAGCTATACCCAATTATTTGTTTTAATTAAAAAATATATAATTGTTTCAACTTTTCCATTCTACTTTACCCAGATCAGCAGGAATCAATAATCTGCGAACTTCACCTTCACACATGCCCTGAATACCTTGTTCCAATCCTGTGTTTTTAATACAACCTAATTAATTACCTTTATCTCGTATAGAATGATATATCGGATATTGAACTCTCTATCTGCATTTACCTTTCATTATCTTATCTCTTCCTATTTGATAGCAGATAATGAGCATGATTACATAATTAGGTTTACAATGCAATTACCAAGCTTATACTGAACTGGCTTCTCATCATTATATGTATTGTCATAAAACTCTTCTTCTCCCCAAACTCGGGCCTTGTAATGTAATTGGATCTGGGCATTGGATGAAACCTTGCTTCCGCAAATATCAGGTCGGCTTAGTACACCTTATTAATTATTTTGAGTGGAGCTGCATTATTTTTTATTAGTAATCTATAAATACCTCCGAGGAGTTTGGTGGGTGGTTCCATTCCTTCGTCTTTTAATGCATGTGTAGAAACTAAAAGGGATAAAAGGACGCTAAGCTTCAAGAAAACAGACTTCATTTCGAGATGTTGAGAGATGAGAGAGAAAAACGAGATGAGGATGGAACAAGATACAAAAAGTATAACTGTAAACTGGGTTTTAAAATGTGGAAACAAAGTTGGCAATTTTGTCCAAATAGGTAGTAAATTTTAAAAACTTGGTTTGTATAACCCATTGTCGTGTTTACATTTGTGAGGATCAGTAAAGGACATGTGAGTGCTGGAAACTGCGAGTAAAAGTCTAGCATGTACTGGTACATGCTAGAAAGAACGATGGTGAAGGGTAAAAGAGTATACACATAAACATATCATCAAGAATAGAGATGATGGATATGGTATGTGTATTCATAAGTATATGTTGGGTTTCCTTCATATCCATTCGTCTTTTTTTCCCATTTTCACTTTCACCTTTCGTAATAGTGATAAAAAGCCAGAAACCATTAAAGATAGGAAACGGAGTATATGAATTTCAATGGAATAATCCTCTTTCAGAACCTCTACTGTTATTTTAATAGGTCTGAGTAACATTGAAGTGATTTTTTTTTTCTATATGTTCACACGCAATTATATGCTTGATGGCTGTACTCGGATCAATTTTTGTTAAACGCCCCATTATGTACTCTTTTTTAAAAAATGAAATAAAAGGACACTGCAACACACAATATCATGCACCAATTTGCTACTGTTTATTTTAAAAAGAAGGAAATAATCTTATAGATTATAAAATAATAATCGAGAAAAACGAATCAGGCACTTAAGAAAACTATTAATGATTGTATCAAGACAGCAGATCCGGTAGAGTCAAAGTGAATAGATATGTGGTGGATTTAGTGGGATCTTTTTTAAAGTAAGACGTTGCTTTTCAAAAGTTAGATCGTAAGTTTGAATCAAACAAAAAAAAAACTCAAATAGTCCTTTTCTCGAATCAAAATAATGTGGCATTTTTGTGTTTGCAAAGAGAGGAGTACTATTGTACTATAATTTGAAAGGAAGCACCAGTGATATCTAGGTATTTTCCATGAAAGTCATATTAGAAAATTATAAAAATATATAAATGGGACCCTGAATATACTATACAAGATCCATGAAGAATAAAGATATATTGATAAATACAGGATCCATTAGATAAGACTTTGATAAAATTATAAGCTTTCGCAAATTTAGCAATATTATGGGAAGAGCCAGAAATAGCGAACCTCTTGGGTAGTGGGAGTGGTATATCTTACAATTTCAGATGGTTATATGAAATGCAGCCGAATATGTCTTCAATGAATTCAACAAATGCTCAACGTAGAAAGAAAATAATTGTCTAGGATGGTGAAATAAAGGTGAAAGGAGACCTTTTATTTATTCATTGCCCCAAGCGTGTAAAAGAACCAAGCTAGCACCTTTATTACCTAAAGGGCATACCAAAGCCTGCTCCAGCGTTTTAATGTAATTAACGCCTTCTATAGGATAAAAGTTATACAGCGACACCTCATGTTGTGAATTCCCTAAAAACGAATGAAAAATATTCAAAGGTTCGTGCTATAAATAAATTGAACTTTCTCCCTTCTTTTTAATTTTACTAATTTTGACAACAATTATGAACCCAAACAAAAGACAATCCAGCCCCACCATGGCTTCACAAGAAAATATCAAAGCGAACAAGAAGTGATTTGGTAAAAGTTGAAGATCCTTCTGGTATTCCACCTGCTCATGAATCTGAACAACCCCCATTGCTAGTCATTGTTTCAAAAGATCAGTAAGAAATCTTGTTCGCACTTCGAACTCTCATCGGTTCTAACAGCAACAACGCTGGTTCCAAGTATCCCATCATGATAGGTTCTCGCACAGCTTCCTACTGGCTTCCTTCCTTTCGTTCTCCTGATGACTGGGATTTGGTCGCCACACCGCAGTAAACCTTTGATATGATGAATGATATGAAAAAAAAAAAAAGATTTTATCAATCGATCACTCATTCGACAGCCTTTGGAAAGAAATGCAATCAGTCGTAGACCAATAAAACCAGAGATTCAAGAAAAAATAAACGTACTTCCAGAGCACCTCTATAAAGTGTGTGGTGAGGTATAAGGAGGATTAAAGTTTGAGATTGAAATCACTCCAACTCAGGAACAAGCCGCCAGTGGCTCTTAAGGTTCAATGCTTAAAACTGCTTCAGCTGGATAGCTTTTTGAAATATGTGGTGCAAATGATGTCTCCTTGATGAAATTTCCTATCGGCTCTAATAAAGGTTGGCAATGAGTTGTTGCTTCTGTGAAGGCATTTGAAGCTATCAAATGTTCATATATCCACTGGTCTACCTATTTTCCAAAACATATTAGTGACATTCACGCCCTACGTTTTGTCATGCCTTCGTCCTCCTCTCAAGTCAATTTCGGTTTGTATGCTGACAAAAAACAAGCCATTGGCAGCACCAGAGAGAACATCCCAACTTGACGCATTCATCTTGACTCGTACATTAGAGATGAAGGCTTTCAGTGGAACACCTGGAGCCCATATTAACCTTAATGTTTTAAATCAAGATTTTCTTGAGCGTGATGAGGGCCTCTTTGTCACAATACATATACCTCACGATGACGTCCACGCCCTAGTCAAATACGGTGACACTCCCATTTATGACCACTTGAAAACGGACAGGTCCAAAGCAATGGTTTCGAAAGCACTCTTCGAGCAGGATGATAATGGAAGTAGTGAGTATAGCAGTGAAGGTGAGAGTTATCATAGTGAAAACTAACAGGAATACAATGAAACATGTTGGACCATCCAGTTATGCAATCTCCAAAATGATCCTCTCGTTGATACTTTTATTAGTGAAGCTTATTACAATAATGCAGACTGCAAACCGTCAAACCATATTTATGTCACAATTTCAGTCCAGCCAGTTGATAAAAACGCATAGTTTAAACGAAATGATTTGCGTATATACTGTTACTCCCCACACTGATCAAGAAATGGTCCACTTGGGTTCCAAACATTTCCGTAAAATAAGTCTCGCTGTTACTTCTATTGACAATGATGGCTCCTGGGGGGACGTTTCGGACATTTGAGGTAGAAGAAAAGTCACCTGCAATAAACTAGAAAAGGAAGACCAGTTGCTTGATATGGAAGGCTTAACAGAGGATTTGCTGATAGCATACGTTAGAGCTGTTGAACAGCTAAAGCTCAAAGCGGACGGGGAAGTGCCCTTTATTGGTGATATCAACAAACGTAAAAGTGCGGGCGAGATCCCTATTCGACCTAAAAATCACTCGTGGCTTGATTTTCGGAGGCTCTATGTATAGGTGGAGACTTGGTTGTTTTCCATCTTTCATCCCTTTTTAAAATAAAAAATCTATTTAGTGTATGCTCTAATAGTAGCAATTATTTTTATACACATTCTATCAAGCATTTTTTTATACCGTAATAAAAGAATATATATTGGTCTTAAAAACTTTACATTATATCAAACGAAACAGTTCATACATAATCCTTTGATGGTGAAAATAGAGGATATTTATTTAGTAAAAATTATATAAGAGTTAGCCCGTGTTACTGTGGGCGAATGGGTATAAATAATAAAGATCCATTATAAAGTTAGTTTTGTATTTAAAGGCATTTAAAGTTTGGACTGGTATTTATAGGATTTGAAGTATTTCATTCACAGGTATTTAAAGGCATTATACTCTTGTGAGACACATTTGACTTGTTTCTCAACATCGCCTATCGGTCAAAACATGAACCTTTGAATGTCTTTTATTCGTTCTTAGCGAATTTAAATTAGGGAAGGTAGATGTGTAACTTTTAGCCTCTATGAACCTGTAATTGCATTATAACGCTCGAGCCGGTTTTATGATATTCTTTTTTCTTTTGTCATCTTGGAATTCTCTAGTAAACTAAAAAACAATCAATACTAGTTTCATGTTATGCAGTCAAGTAATGAAATATAGAATAACAAAACACCCGTAATCTATTTCAATATCTAACTTTAAGCGTGTTTAAAATATACATGATGACATCTGTTTGAAATAGGGACGGTTTGTAATGGATCAGTGAATCGACTTGAATGTGATCCAATAAATGATGATAAGCATCACAGAAATATCATGGTATTATCATGGCAAAGAAAAAATCGATGTATTAATGATTTATTTCTTAATAGCTGCATACTAATATTTCTTCAAAATTTATTTCTAAACGAGCAAAGATGTCAAAATTTGTGCTCCAAGAGAACCAAAACAACAACAAAAAAGCAGGCAAAAGGAAATTGCCATAAGAGCACATAGTTAATGATAAAATGACATGGCCAATAGTTTTGACAAGATTCTGACTCCTTGCTGAATATGTAACCTACGTGACATGCTCCCCTTTTGCTTCAACTTACTTGTCTTTTAATAATTTTGTCAAATTAGAGTTTTGTATTCGCTGAAGTAACTTTATAGTTTTGGTTTACGACACAAATTTAGCTTATTTTTCAGAAATAATTTCTTTATCAAGCTCATATGGCTCAAAATATTCATCGCCTTAATTCCTTTATCCAAAAAGTGTCACAATAGCCATGCGGTGTTTTGCAAAAACCGTCGATTCTTTATCATATGCGCATATTTTTCAAATGCCACAAGTGTTTTTTTTTTTCGGACACCAGAAGAACACTTCAAATCACGATAGCTGCTATTTGGAGTAGATCCTTTAATGCCATCAATCACAA
Organism: Backusella liffmaniae; assembly: GCA_024140265.1. Lineage (NCBI taxonomy): Eukaryota > Fungi > Mucoromycota > Mucoromycetes > Mucorales > Backusellaceae > Backusella > Backusella liffmaniae. Next base: position 11,341 of record VCJE01002855.1, on the reverse strand, counting down.
GCGATTAAACCTGGTACAAGAAAAAATAAATAAGCCAATACATTTGGCTTTTTTGAACTTTAATTACGTGTAACGGCAATCGTACATAAACTTTGTTGTTTGCACAAACAAAGTTGGATTATCTGAAGAATAATCTGGAAATCGGCATACTTTTACTAATCTTTTTTAGCCATAAGCTAGGAAATGTTACCGATAAAGCTTACGAATAGTACCTTAGTAATGCCATATTAGAACCTTTATAGTAGAGAATCGCAATAGTGAGGTTTGACTATATCCACACATGCAGTAAAAGGTAAAAAACAAAAAACAAAAAAAAACACAAACAACTTTACAAACAAATATGCACTAAAGATTAATTTCCAGCTTCAAAATGTTTATTTAAAAACTCATGGCGTACAAGCAGTATCAATGACAAAATCTGGAACGTACAATAAAGTGCTGTATGCTGCATCTGACTTCATAAAAAAGTAGGTGTGCTTTATGAAAAAGAATGTCTATATTTATTTATCTCTTCTCTTCGTTTTTGAAGAGAATATGTGAACCGAGTCGTTTAGTATGAGAAAAAAATCGCTCTTTTAGCACACAAAAAAAGTAGTCCTTTACAGGGATTTTAATGTAATTATTTCTATAATATACAAATGCCTTTTAAAGAATATCCCTTTATCAATACAATAAGTATATATTTAATTAATATCATATTAACCTTATGGATGAATTCAACCCAGCCTTTCGTGAAAGTAATTTTTTTTGACAGGCTGTATGCAATTTTGAAGTACTTTATTTTGGTGTTTAAAAATGCTTACTGCGCTGTGTGGCTGGTTCAGAGAAATGAGAAATAGTCTATTATTTTATGAAGCACTTTAGGAATAGCTTATTTATTTTTTGAACTTTAACTTACTACTATCTCGTTGATCCACACTCAGTTTAAACCTATTGTATCTATTTCAAGTTGGCTGGTTCATTTTTAGAAGCAAAATTTATTAATCTGGTAAGATATATTATATTTTGTTTAAATATAAAAACAGATATTATGAACAAAAAGCCATCTATCTATTAGAGTGGGTGCTTTTATAGTATGAGCATTTGTGAGCGAATAATGCGAAAAAAAAATACGCATAATGTTGTGAAAAATTATCGGAAAAATTATTTCAAAAAAAGCAAAGATTAAAAAATGTAAGGGTTAGTTTCTTTTGTTTTTTTTTCTGGTCGTGTGGATCTAAATAGGCAAATGTAGATTTTGGTAAATGTCGAGGTAACAGAAAAAACGAGAAGAATATAACAAAAGGTGTCATCAAGTAGCAAAAAGCAACAAAAAAGTAACCCACAAGTACCTATTTAAGCAATAGTGGCAATCGATTGATCCTTTTTTATTATTCTAAGAAATTTAAGCTTTTTGTTGCACAAGAACTTGTTCTGTTTACAAAACGGTTACATTGCATTTGTGTTTTGCTTTTGCTTTGAAATAACAAAGGAGCAGAGTTTAATTTTTGGATTGGCGACAGCTTAATGGATCAAAAAAGTAAAAATAATAAATCAACCTTACATTTTTATTTATAATCATCTTATTTATATTATTATAGTTTATTACTACAGAAAAAAAGAAGGAAAGAGAGTAACGGACTGTATGACAAGTAATAGGGAACGACCCGTGTGCTTCTATTTGGTTATTTTTATTATTCTGCTTTGCTTTAGTATTTAATACATGTAGAAAGTATATTCATGTGTAAATAAAGATCGATAGAAATATCAAAACATATGCTTTGTGTAAATTCTACATAATTTGCAACGTGTAGAATACAAGGCTATTAAACTTAGCCTAAAAAAAAGTGTTGGTGCACAAACTACCCAGTCCTGTTCTGATACGGCCTATTCGCAAATAATGGAAATAATTTTTTATAAAGAACTGTGATACAACAAGTTCTCGATTAAGTAGAACCCTGCCTTGATATTTGCTGTATTATTTTTATAAGCCTCTTTAATATTAAAAAGTAGCGTTGATAGTTAAGATGGGAGTGAGTAAATAATGAAAAAGCACGTAACAATGAAATCAGAAATGCAAACTAGCAAAATAGAAGCAATACCCAGCTTAGACTGACATTTTGCTTATGGTTTAGCCTTAAAAAAGCGTAAAGGATATTTATTTATTTGACTCTATATAGATAATTGCTCATTTCTACCAGAGTAAAAATTAACAGGCGTATCACAAAGGAAGCACGAATGTGAAGATATCGAATCATCGAATTGTACAACTTGCAATGAGCTCGGCAAACTGGTTTGGATGGTAAGAACCACGGACATTACAGGAATACAAAGGTATCACACATTCTAAACAAAAAGTGATTCTATATTACTACATTATAATAGACAACACCTAATAAATTTTTCTTTTTCCTTTTCTTTTCTTCTTTAACTTGCTTTTTCTCTTTTTTTTTATTTCCAAAGGAAAGAAAACTTGGATCGAAATTGCTCTTATTTTTAATTTATTTTTCATCTTCATCTTCATTAAACATATCATTACATTTTAATTTATTATAACTTATTCCAAAAAAAAATACATTTATACCACTTATAACCCTTAAAAAAAAAACCTATACTTACTACTAGCTTTTTTTTTTAACGAAAAAGAAGAAAAAAAAAACATGTTTGAAAAGAGCGAAAGCTTCCCTAAAGGATGGTTCTCCATCAAGAATATTAGCAATGGTTACGTTTTGATGGCCGATAACGAATCCCAACAAGTCGGTACACCTATCGTCTTATCCACTTTACGTACTAAGGATTGTGATGCCCAGCTTTGGCGTCATGATGAGCAAGGTTATATTGTCAATAAGAAATCCGGACAAGTGATGGATGTCGCCAAAGGTAACTATAAATTTCACATAAATTAAAATTAAAATTGGTCTACACATCTTGGATCTTTTTTGTGTTGCTACTCAAAAAACACGGGAAGAATCCGATAGTGCGGTCATTTAATTCAAAAACTTTCTTTCTCTGTTTGGTGTGAACTTTAACTTATTTTAAATACCGATTTGCATTATTCCTTAGGTACACCAAAGGCTGGTGTCGACATTATACAACAAATCAAGGCCACTAATGTAAAGGAAGACCAAAACTATCAACACTTTGGTTTGTCTACTGAAGGCCATATCTACTTGACCAACAAGCCATCCCTTGTTCTTGGCATTAAGGAGGGCTTCTTCTCCCGTCGTGAAGGACTTCATGTTCACCTCCAGTTGGTTGACAAGCGCCATTTGGATCGTAAGGAACAACGTTGGGATTTCGCTGAATACATTGAAAAGCAGCCTGCTCCCAAGAGAAGTGGAAGTACCTCTACTATTGGTAGTATTAAAAGCAACATTGCTTCCAAAATCCCCAGTGTTCATCAAATCAAGGAAGATGGTAAGTGTGCATCCTTTTTTAATATGCAAGAGTTTATATAGGTGATACTAATGATTACCCTTTTTCTTTTTTTCTTTTTTTTTCTATAAAAAAATAGATGCTCGCTCTGTCAACTCTACTGCCGAATCTTGCAACAGTCTTGATCAGGACGAAGGCAATAATGTCCCTGCTGGATCATTCCCTGAGACTGCCTTCTTCTTGAAGTCTGATGCCACTGGTCTTTTTGTTTCTCTCGAAAATCCTACTTCTCTTGCTTCTGGTACCCAGCTTTCCATTGAGAGTCTCCGCAAGAAGGCATATGATAGCCAGCTGTGGACCTTTGATAAAGCCACTGGTCGCATCATTAACAAGTTTTCCACTCAAGTTCTTGGTGTTGAATCCGATTCTATCAAGGATGGTTCCGATATCAACCAATACCCTGCTTCTGCTGCAAATGATAATACTCAAAAGTGGACTTTGTCCCCCGAAGGTGAAATTTGTTTGGCCAGTGATGCTAACTTTGTTGTTGGTTTTAAGGAAAGTTGGTTTGGTAGCCGCGATGGTGCTCATTTGCATCTTCAGAAACGTAACAAGGGCCATCAACACCAAAAATTCACTGTTGTCTTGCCCGTTTTCAAGAAGTCTGCTGAAACTCGTGTTGAGCAAAAAGGTGTCTTCCCTACTGGTTGGTTCTTCGTAAAGAGTCAAGCCCAAGGTCTTGTTTTGTCCGTCCTTGATTCTGGTGCTCTTGCTGCTGAAGTAGCTGCTACCAAGCTCAATACCTCCAACTATTCTCGCCAGTTATGGAAGTATGAAGGTGGTTTCCTCATTAACAAGGCTTCCAGCATGGTCCTCGATATTCGCGGAGGTTAGTAAAAAAAAATTACCTAAAAAAGAAAAAGAAAAATACAATCCCAGTTTTTATTTGTTGTGTTGCCAAACATTTATTGGTTTATATATCTCTAAATTGCTTTATAAAACAGGTTCCATTACTGCTGGTGCAAGTCTTTGTCAGTACACTAAAAAGAGTAGACACAATGAGAATCAGCAATGGGGGTTGACTGCCGAAGGCTCCATCCACCCCCAATCTAGCAAGTCTCTTGTTTTGACCGTTCAGGAGGGTGAAAAGGTCAAGTCCAGTATTACTTTGACTGAAAGAAAATCTGGTGATCACAAGTCTCAATGCTGGAACTTTGTGTTACCTGTTTTCAAGAAGAAGCAAGGTAAAAAAATTAATTTATTTTATCTGTATCAATTAAAATTTAACCTTATATATAATTACAGTAACTTCCGTTCAAAAGAAGAATGTCTTCAGATATGCTACTTATCCTTCTGGTTGGTTCTTCGTCCGTTCTCATATTAAAGCCTCTACTACAGAGTCTCCTTTGGTATTGACTGCCAGTGAAAAGTCTGGTTCCATTGAACTCGCCTTGTTGGATCGTGAACATTGGCACAACCAACTTTGGTCGTTCACCTCTGGTAAATTGATCAACTATGGTACTGATCTTGTTATTGATGTTAGCTGTAAGTATATATTTAAAGAACGGTCCAGATCAAATGAACTCAACTTTTTTTAATTGAATAAAATAGCTTATGCCGCTGGTTCTGAGTTGGTTCAAAAATCTATTGCCAATCAAAAATGGTCTATGACAACTGATGGTTACCTTATTTATGGTGCTGCCGCCGAAAATGCCTTGGCCTTAAGTGTTGAGACCCAAGCTAAAGGTAGCTACAAGCTTACTCTTTCTGTCCACAAATATAGCGAAGAGTTGCGTTGGGGATTCTTGATTCCTAAATTTGGTTACAGATCTGGTGTTCAGATCCTTTCTCACTGGTCTATTCATATTCTCAGAGAATGGCGTAAAACCACTACTCGCGCAGTTGCTCAAGTTGAAAATGCTGTTTCTGTTGCCGAATGGCCTCAGGGTGAATTCTATATCGGTGGTAAGGACAACTATGCTCTCGTCCCCGAGAAATCTGAAGCTGGCGCCATTCTTGTCATGAAGAAGTTGGAAGTACAATATGCTGCTATCTTTAAATGGACATTTAGAAACGGTTATCTCGTGCATTGTGCTACAGGATTGGTTATGCAAGCTCAAGGTATAAAAATAATAGTTTTAAAAATAGCGTAGCACACATATTTACGTGGCACACATTTTTTTTAATTACATAGATAAACTTACACAAGGCGGAAAACTCCAATTGAGTGTCGAGAACTCCGCAAACGAGTATCAAAGTTGGATTCTTAGAACTGATGGTTCTGTTGTCTCCAAGAAAAATGAATCTGTTGGTCTTAATATGATTCAAATCAATGGTCATTGGACCATTCAAATTTCCACCACCTTCTACCTCTGGCGTATCTTGTATGGCCGCTATGAAACTCGTTATAGCGAAAAGGAGAAGAAGGATGTTTCTTATCTCATTAATTTCCAAAGAATTGTTCTTACTATGTGGATTTACCGTAAGAGTAAGTAGATATATATAAAATGGAATGGGGATGAACAAAATTTTCTTATACTTTCTTTGCTCTTTTTCAATGATTCAGATGATACTGAACGCAAGTTGGTTACTCGTTCATATGGTGTTTTCCCCAAGGGCTGGTTCTTCATCCGTTCCAAGTGTGATAAAAACTTACTTGTCACCATTGCCGCCGAGAAGAAGGGTGCTAAGCTTATTTTGTCCAAGTTGGATTCTCGCTTGTTCAGACGTCAATTGTGGAGATATCGCGATGATGGTTGTATTGTGAACATGGAATCTGATTATGTCATTGATGTTGCTGGTGGTAAATTAGCCAACAAATCAAACATTATCCAATGGAGTCCCAAGTTCTTGCGTTCTAGCCGTAAAAACCAAATGTGGGGTCTTTCCGTCGAAGGTCACATCCACCCTCAATCTCGTTCCGATTTGGTTCTCAGTTCAGTTGATGATCATGCTTGTGAAGGTGCTGAATTGAAGTTGATTACTCGCGGTAATTTGTCATTGGATTATCAGCAATTCTCCTTCGCTGTTCCTGTATTTGGAAAGTGTATCCACACCACTTACGCTGCTCAGCAAGCCAATAAGAACAGTCTTGTTTTGGAAAAAACGTCTGATGTCAATGTCGATGTCTCCAGCTCTGATCGCTATGAACGTATTACTAAGCGTACAGTTGTTCGTCGTTGGGCTGTCTTCCCTGAAGGTGGATTCTTTATTCGCAGCTCTCATGGCGGTAAGAACTTGGCTTTGACTGTTGAGCGTGATGAGATAACTCTCAAGTACCGTGTTGTTGTCCGTACTTTGAACTTTAAGTCCTACAAATGGCAACTTTGGAGATACCAAGACGGTTATTTGGTAAATGAGGAAACTGGATTGGCACTTGATGCTCAGGAAGCAGAGGATGATGTGATTGAGGGTGCTCAGGCACAGGTTTATTTGAATGAGAAGGCTTCTCATGAAGGACAATTCTGGGATCTCGGTGTGAACGGTGAGATTCATTTAAGATCAAACGAGAGATTGGCTATTGGTGCTACTAGCTCTGAAAAAGCATCTGTGGAGGGTGCTTTGGTAGGTATAAATCATGTTCGTATTGTTAAAACTAACGTAGGTGAAAAGCAATCCGTAACTGTTAAGTCTGAGCAATGGTGCCACTGGACCTTCTCTTCTCCTGTATTTGGAAAGAGAACTGTTACTACTGCTGGCTCACAGGAAAGCTTGGATATTGAAGGTGTTGAAGAAAAGAAACTTGTTGTTGAAGAAAACGACGAGGCCAATGATGATGATTCCGACTCAGAAGATGAAGAAGAGGAACAGGATGATGAAGATGATGAATTGCAGATTGAAACACCTATTCAGACACCTTCTTCATCTACCACTACTGCAAGCACTGGTGCTGCCATTCTTGGCGCTGGTATTGTTGCTGGTGCCATCGCTTCTGAAACCGAAACCAAGAAGACCACTGAAACTGCTAGTGCCCCAGGCTCCCCCACTATGAAGAAGTCCAACTCCAACAAGGCAATTCGTTTGACTCGTAAAGATTCCTTCCAATTGGATGATGACTACACTCCCTCTGGTTTTGAAAAGGTTGTGCGCTACAAGAATCACCATAACAGCTTCCCTCAAGGTTACTTTTTGATCAAGAGTACTTTGCATGGTTATGTTTTGGATGTAGTTGGTGATGTCCGTGACGGATGCAATGTTGTTTTGACTCACATTAAGACTACTGATTTTGCTAGCCAGCTTTGGTCTTTCCGTGATGGTTTCTTGATTAACTTGAAGGGTGATAAATTGGTTTTGGATGCTGCCCAAACTGATTCTATTATTTCTGGTGAGCGTGTTCGTCTCTGTACCCGTGATATTACTCTGGAGCGTCCTGCTGATCAAACTTGGGAAATTAACTCTGAAGGTTATATTTATCTTGTGACCAAGCGTTCTATCGTTTTGGGTGTTAAACAAACTAAAAGATCCGATGCTTTTAATCAGATTGATGTTTTTGTCCAAGAACCCAAGGGTGTTCAAAACAAGACTGCCCGCCCTGAACAGCGTTGGGAAATTTTGATTCCTGGCTTGATTCCTGATAAGCAAGGTGAATCTGGTGTTAAAATTGTCGAGTCCGGAAAGGTTGATACTGTAACTAGTTCTGCATCTGCTGTTATTTCTTACAAATGGATCAAGGAAACCTACTGTCATAAAGTCACTGCTCAAAACCAATGGCCTGGTGCTGATGCCTGGTTTTTTATTCGTTTTGGTTCCCAAAACCACTTCCTTGCTTCTGGAGAGACTGCCCAAAGTCAAATTGGTCTTTACGAATTAGATGAGACTATGGATTATAAGAGATTTTTGTGGATCTACATTGATGGCTACTTGATCAATTATAAGTATATGCTCCGCCTTATTTTGTGTACTAAGAGTAAGTTTTAAAGAAAAATAAACATGGCGCTAAATTTCAAGGTATACTTATCACTTTATTTATTTAACAAAATAGCTGACAAGTGGATCTTGTCCAGCTCGCACAGCACTCTTAATCAGAAATTCTATATTTCTGCAAATGGTTCTCTATCAGTTCGCATTTCCACAATTATTTACTACCTTCGCTTTATTCATCGCTCTGGATTCTTTGAATTGTCTAGTTCAACTGAACGCGACTCAGCCGAAGTTCAAGGATTAGAGCTTCACGTTCCTGTTATTAACGATGCTGAATATAAGAAGTCCTATGTTACTGCCATCTCCGCTGCTTTGCAATGGATCCGAAAGCAGAAATCTACTTGGACTGTAATGAATACCACCACTATTCGTAGAGGTGTCTTCCCTAGCTCTGCCTGGTTCTTTATCAAGGTCAGCAAGGCTGGTGCTGAAAACTTTGTTTTGGCTGTCGATGAAGAGAAGGCCGGTTCTCAACTTGTTTTGAAGGACCTAGACTTCAAGCAATTTAAGAAGCAATTATGGACTTTCAATGATGGACTTTTAATTAACTATGGAAGCAAATTTGTTATCGATGTTCAAGGTAAATATTATTTTGTTATAACATGTAATTAAATATTTAACTTTCTTTTAATTATATTAAAACCAGGTTCTATTGCCAGTTCATCCAAGGTTGTCCAAAACGCCGAGGCTGCTGTTAGTACTCAGAAATGGTATTTGACCGCCGAAAGCTCTATTGAACTTGAAAGCCACGATTACTTTGTTTTGGGTTACTCTGGTCAAATTAAGGATGGTTCTGAGGTATTGCTTACATCTAGCAATGAATCTTCCACCGTTTCAGTTCTTCGATGGAAGTTCTCTGTACCAATCTTTGGTAAGAAGACTGTTTCATCTGTATCCAAAAATGCTGACTTCACAGAGGCTATTGAATCTGGTGCTGTTATTGAAAGTGCTGAAGAAGTCTCTACCAATGATAAGAGTAGCTCCGTTGTTGCTCACCGCACTAGCAAATCTTATTCTGCCATTATCCGTGAATACCGTCTGATTGTTTCATGGTGGAGAATTATCTTCTTGCGTAGGCTATCTACCTGTAAGACTGCTAAGGAGTACATTGAAGTCATCAATGAATATCATCATCTTCTTAACCAGCGCCTTGACCAACATGTTGCTTTGTACAATGGTTCTCTTAATAGAGACGAGTTCAAGAAACTTCAAGTTATTGCAGATGAATCTAAGGCTTCTATTGAAACTGACTTAATCCAAAAGTCCCTTATTTATTACCAGTCTGTTGATGAAAAGAAGAATGTCTCTATCACTGAATATGACATCACCAAGGCCGTTTCTACTTGTACTTCTGAGATCGAGAAAAAACTTGATATTATCGCTCCCCAAGAGAAGAAGCACGAAGTTGAGCAATCAGCTGGTGTTGTTACCATTGCCAAATCCGAATCTGAAGTCATTCAAAATGGTTATGTTGTGGTTGAAACTATTCGTGTTACTATCCGCTACTGGTACAGAACTCTTTTCCGCCAAATCTCGGAAGCTTCAAAGAATGGTGCCAGTAAATCTGAAATTGATGCTTTGGTCAAGAAATCTCACTCTGAACTCAATGGTAAATTGGCTCAAATCAAATCTTCTAGTCAATCTAGTGTTTCTGGTGCCACAATTAATGACAATGTCAAGGGTGCCTTTGAGGGTTCCATTACTACTGCAATTGAAAAGTCCAATGAAAGTGTTGCCAAATTTGTTGAAAATGTTTTTTCAGGAAAAATCAACTACAACTCCGAGTCCGATTGGAACAAGGCTACTGCTTCTGTCACTGAGAAGTTGGCTGTTGAATATAACGTATGCCAGGATAAGATCCAAGCTGTAGAAGAAACGTCCTCTACAACCAACGTTGAAGTTGATGAGGAATCCGCCAAGTCATCATCTCTTGATTTAGTTGTTGCCGTTGAAGAATTCAAGGCTTACATCTCTTCTTGGTTTACTGGAAGCTTACATGATATCACTTGGTCTGCAAAGAACAATTCATCTACTACTGATCTTGCAACAATTGTGAACTTTGCTGAAATTGACCTTATCTCGAAAATTGATGAAACATCTTCTATGATTGCTATTTTATCCGGCCAGCTTACCTACCTTTCCTTGCCTGAAAGATGCCGTATTACTTCCTTCCTTATTACCATTAGATATACACTACTGAATAAATTGAAGGGACTCAAATACACCATTGAAACTGAGGATAAGGATTCCATCTTGCGCATTTCTGAATCTACTTTTAGCCAAACTGAATCCGCCAATACCTTATGCGAAGTTGACTCTGCCTTGGAAACCATTCAAGCCAAGATTACTTATAAGACCGACGTTGGTTCAAGCAGCGAACAGGATATCATTATTGGTGATACCACTCAAGACATTCAATCCGTTGTCAAAACTGAAGTTATCCAAGGAGAAGGCATTGAACAAACTCAAGAAGAATCAACAGCTACCAAGACAAATGTTATCATTGATACTTCCAAATCGGATAACGTTACTATTGGTGTCATTGGATCCGATAGAAAGATCAAGGATCAGGTTGAAATCGAAACTGAAAGTGATAAGAACGTTGAAATCGCTATAGTTGAAGGAGCAACTACGTCCGAAAGTGCTAGCAAACTCACAAAGGCTGAGTTGGATGTCGATGCTAAAAAGGACGATAAGATAACTGTTGCTATTGTATCTGAGGATTTGAAGGAAATTCAAGAAGTCGATGTCGATACAACCAAGGCCAATAACATTAAAATTCAAGTGGAAGGCAAGAAGACTACATCGGAAGTTCAAATTACTGAAGGTGTACTTGAAAAAAAATCTGAGGATGGCACTACTACTGATGATTGTGAAAAGAAGGAATCCGTTTCTGCTGCCATTATTTCTCAAGAAGGTGAAGTCCTTGTTAAGGATGAGGATGATTCCAAGCACAGTGACAAGGTTAAGGTTGGTGTTGAAGCAGGTGTCGCCGGTGCCATTATTGGTGGTGGTGTAGCTGCAGTTGTTTCTGACCATCACAAGAAGAAGCAAGATGAAGCCATCA